>NIXA01000051.1:0-206417 GCA_002242795.1 Byssochlamys sp. BYSS01
TTTGAGGGAAAAAAAAAAAAAAAAAAAAAAAGTCGGTCCAACTTCGGGAATTTCGCAAGGACCCTGCAGATGTCTAGTCATCATACGGCCCATATCTTGTTTTTTTTTTTCCAAATACCCCCTCCTGTATCTGTCCTTTACTTTTAATTTTCAATTTAGCGATTTGTTCTATTTTCTTTCACGATGTATTGCGGCCGATCTTGGGGCTGTGCTCCTGTCTGCTGTATCAACGGACGGTGTATTCTTTTTTATGATACGCTTACATACCAAGCTGGCATGATGAGGAAAATCTTTCTGAGGACTATACCTCATATTCAATGTTTTATGTTAATACCCGTCTGATACGTGCTTTGTTTTTCTTACTGCTTCTTTCAAATCTTGCATACTGCTGATTGAAACTTGATGTGCCCCGTGGGCACCTAAGTCCCGGCACTCAATGCAAGTCATCCAGCCAATTTATGGAAAACAAGATATTTGGATTGCAACATAACCAATCTTTCCTACTCTCCGTCGTAGATTTAGGTATCCACGCGACTCGTAGTTGTGATCCGTATCGTAAAGGTCGCATACCTACATCTTAAGAACACAATACAATTTCTGTCTTTCAACACAATCCACCCAGAGTCGAATCGAGACCTGCAATTGGAAACAGCGGCAAGACCGAAGGCCTGCGATAATTTAGAGTCTGAGCTTATGATATTTTTAAAGTTAGACGCGGCTTGCGGGACGGATGCCAAGCCTGGTGGCAGCAGCTATCCAGAATCAACCCGTGTTCTCACGGCCGGAGCCTACGATAACAACACGATTCCAACGCCTACGCAGCACCATGTCCGGCCTTCGATTCTGATATCTACTGATCCTTCCCGATTCTTCGTCCCTTTTTTTCTCAAGCGCCACACATGCCACAACGACAACGCACGCTGGAAACATTTACCAAGCACCTCAGCAACAGACTGAAACGGCGCTCTCACAGTCTGGAATCTGATCTAGTAGCTTCGGATCCGGATCCCGTCACGTCTCGATCGGACTTCTCCAATGGCGGCACGATGACGAACGGCGATAGGCCTCGGGGAGACGGGGCATTTGTTTCTGTGTCGACAACTGCAGCTCTGGACGGCCCAGATCGAATAGAGGACTTGCCAGTCGTGAATGCCGGTGCTGCCCAGGACCAGAAACAGACAGTGCAGTTGAAACGGCAACGGTCGAAGACGAACCCTATCGATGGCAATGAGGGGACGGGGACTGGTGATGGCGTTACGAGGAGTCGGGAGGACGATGAATCTGGACGGATGAATGAGTGGTGCTATTCGGTCTCGCTCTCAAGTGAGGATCGGGAGGTGCTGCTTGACCAACCTCAGAGTGTGATGAATCGTGGGGAAAAAGGTTCATTGGGAGATCCTTCTGAAGACTATAGAGGGGAGGCTGGAGCTGCGACTGGGTCCTCCACGAGATTGTCGAGGGAGAACTCGCCACGGAGACGTGGCTCTGATAAAGTACTGAAGTTGTCGCCGTTGAAGATTCAGGACCTCACGTCATCGTCTCAGTCGGGTCCGTATAGGATGCTTCCGCCGGCGCTGGATGAGCTTCAAACAGAAAGTCTTGGTGGTTCGGAGCAAGTGCTGGACGGTGAGACGGAAACCTCGACGGATACTGCTCCAACAAAAGCGCGAGGAAGGAAGGACTCACGTTCTGGTGGAAGTCGACCTTACTCATCGCGAACGTTTTCGACACCGACCTCATCACGTCGGCCGATGCAGCAGCCATCCTCTAACAATGAGCGCCTGTCCCAGATTTGGACATCGCGGACAAGACGGGACAGATCTAGTTGTCGTGCTGATCTCGATTTGAAGAACCACAACCTCGCGCCCTCATCGCAGCAGCCCGGCGATCCTCTACCGTCTCCAATGCCACCATCAATTCCTCTGCCTCCGCTTTCGATTCCAACGTATCTTCAATTGGAGTTAGCCTCCGGCAGGCCGTCTCCTTTATACATACACCGTTCCGTGCCTAACGAGTTTCCTTACGAGTCATCCCGCGTTAAGCTTGAAAGGCTGCTTAATTTCCTCATGCTACCGCTCGCTCTGGAGCAGGTGCTCTGGTTTGGGGCGCTGGCATGTCTTGATTCATGGCTCTATTCGTTTACGATCCTCCCGTTGCGGTTCATGAAAGCGGTATATATTTTGCTCGAATCCTGGGCCATTAATATCGGAGCTGAGGCTAGATACATCTCCACCTTTGTTGTCAAGGGTGTCGGGAGAGTGTGGCGAAGAAGGGCACAACCAATCGCAGGAGTTGAGTCCGAAAGCAGGACTCGGGCTGTGTCAGGGTCTTCTACCAAGGTAGATCCCGGACTTGACGGTGCAGAGCGGGATGCCAAAAGCAAACCCTTGGAGCAGCCGGGGAGACGACACAGGCGTTCTGAGGGGCACAAGACGCATCATCGCCGGCAGAAGTCGATTCCCTCTGCACTCCTTGCGGACGACAAAGCAGACATTTTGAAAGGGTTGCTCATGATTGCAACTTGCTCTGCTCTTATGTATTTCGATGCGAGTAGGATGTATCACTGGATTCGGGGGCAGGCCGCCATCAAGCTCTATGTGATTTACAATGTGCTCGAAGTGAGCGACCGTCTGTTGGCTGCCATTGGGCAAGACGTTCTGGAATGCCTCTTTTCGCGCGAGGCTCTGGAGCGCAAGCCGGATGGACGAAGCAAGGTGCTGCGCCCGTTCTGGCTCTTCCTCCTGGCCCTCGCATACACCGTGCTCCATGCCACGGCACTTTTCTACCAGGTCATGACGCTAAACGTCGCCGTGAACTCCTACTCGAATGCCCTCATCACCCTACTCCTTTCAAATCAATTCGTTGAGATCAAGTCGACTGTGTTCAAGAAGTTCGAAAAGGAGAATCTCTTCCAGCTGACCTGTGCAGACGTGGTGGAACGATTCCAACTGTGGCTTATGCTGACAATCATTGCACTGCGCAATATCGTTGAGACAGGGGCCTTCGATATCTTCGGTAGTCTAGGGTCTAGTTTTGGCAGCAGTAACTTATCTACGACTACCAACAGCACGCCACTGTCGACGCCTCCGCGTACAGCGACTTCAATTCTTCCAAAATCCTTTACCCTATTCCCGTCGTCTCTCATATCCTCACTTAGTGGCGCCAATTCCTCTCTGTCTACTTTAGGGCAAATTCTGGGCCCTTTCCTAGTTGTCCTTGGCTCGGAAATGCTAGTCGACTGGCTGAAGCACGCTTTCATCAACAAGTTCAACAACACCCGTCCTGCTATATATCGCCGATTCCTTGACATCCTGGCGAAGGACTATTATACCAGTGCCTTCGTCGACCAGAATCTCAACCGCAGACTTGGCCTCCCCGTTATCCCGCTAAGCTGCCTCTTCCTTCGTGTCTGCTTGCAGACGTACCAGATGTTCCTTGCCTCGCTGGTCCCTTACCCTCCGCCCTCCACATCCGTCGAAGCTCCCTCTCTTTCGTCCATTCAAAGTCCCTACTTTTCACCATCTCCTTCGCCATCCGCACGCTCACTCGTGTCAGCCACTACCCTGAAGGGCATCGTACCAGCATCCGCCGCACATATCAATGCATTCTTCCGTGCGATTCTCGCCAATGCCGTGCCGACCCCCGCTCGATCAGTTCAGATATTCACTGTCGTCCTCATGCTCACGGTATTCATCGCTTTATTAATGCTAAAATTGATACTAGGCATGCTACTTCTTAGTTTCGCGCGATCGAGGTATAAAGCCATGAAGAACCAAGAAATTGATCGCCAGCAGCAGCGGCAGCGAGACCATTCACAGGGCTCTACGTCCGCCTCTGCATCTGTTGCAGCATCCACAAATGCACATAGTAATGCCGGTAACGAATCCTGGGGCTCCGTGCTAGCCGATGGCATGGGGACATCGAATTCCCGTCATCGCGGCTACGCGGTGGATGGTAGCCGTCGCGTTGGCGGATGGGGTGTCGTCGAAGTGAACGATGATAAAAGACGGTGGATCTATGCGGATGATCCTGAGGCCCTGCGGCGACTGAGGGAGAGAGAGGAGAAGGAGAGAGAGAAGAACCTGAAAGAGGGTTTTGGCGGAGGCGAGGGAATTGGAGCGATGGACCATGTGATGAGGTATGAAATGGTTGCGAAGAGGATATGGTGACGGTGTGCTAGATACTAGGTGTATAAAACATTATTGAAAGCACACCGCTATGTAGAGTAATTAAGTAGACATTCAGCTCATTCTACTTCAGTCATTGGGATTTTCTCTGGTTCTGCCTAGGGTTCGTTGATGATCGTGAGCGCCTCGATTATTTGGGAGGTTGTCGAGGTGGCAAAGCCCCAAAACCTGAAAAGAGGCCTAGAACGTAGTGAGTGCAGATTGCACCGTTGAGAGTTCCGGAACTGGAGGTACAGGATCTCTTCAGCGCCTCGTGGACGACTGCTTCTCCTGTTTCGAAGCCAAAAACATATTGCTAAACCCTAGCTGGCAAATTCCAGCATGCTCGGATAGAATCCTGCTGACACCCAGTCCAATGGACAGATGGATAGGACCATCATCCAACAAGATACTATAGTGCTTTGAGGGCAAATGTCCGAATGACACAGCACAGTCTACTGGCACCAGCGTATTTTTTTTTTTCTACAGTTGCAGTAGTCTGCGAAATGCCATTGTAGCTGTTAGATTCCTAGACAATAGTCATCACCGTAACTACCACTCCGTGCATTGATTTCGGCACGGTTTTCTTACAACAAGTAAGAGAGCTAATCCTATGTCGGAGCTTACTGCAGCAAGGGAGTAAGGATGGGCAAGGTAGCAGGATGAGGGTAGAGGTGTAAGGTCTTATGCCCTAATGTGGAAGATTCCGCAACATACCTAGACAGATAATACAGTTTATTTATTGTATACTCATGCAGACATCAGACAACTCTAAGGAGCACATATAATGTAGACTAGCTGGTGTGAATCCTGAAAAGCTAGAAGAGAAAGAAATCCCAAACACCCATAGAAATACATGCAACGGTTAACTAACATAAATCAAGTGTTTTTTCTTTTTCAATCAGTTAAATAAGCCACCTTTTGAACCACTTCAGACCCCAGTAAACCCGGACTACACCCGATACTTTTCCGGCAACCTCTCAAAAACAAACCTGAAAATCTCACGACTCTTATATAAATTCTCCACACGTAGCCGCTCATTGTCTAAATGGGCATTATCACTAGCCTGTCCACATGGCAGATTCGCGGCAGGAGCACAGAATTCCTTCTCTAAGAATCGGATCGTAGGGATAGAACCGCCTTCTCTAATATAGATTGGTTCGACATGTGCAGGAGGATGAGAGGTCGGAGGTTGGCTATGCGCTGCATTAGACTGGGGCTGATCTTTGTTTCCATACTGGGGCTGCTTCTGTTTCTGCAACTGCGGCAGCGGGGACAATGTAGGGGCGTCGGCACTGTCGGAAGAGCCGGGACCGGGGCCCGGTTTATTGATTAGAGTCGATGATGTAGGGACCGGGGCGGATAGAGTAGACCGTTTTCGAGCGGCTGTTTTACCAAGTGACGAAGAAGTTGTGGAAGAGATGACGCGATCGATATGCGACGCTAAACTGTCAGATGAGTCTTGCCGGACTAGGGTTTCCTGCTTTTGCTTGGCTGGCCCGGCGGCGGGGACACTGCGATCAGCGATGAGAGGATATGCTCGTTTCTGTGAGACTTGGTTTTCGTCTGGAGTCCACGCGGCGGAGATGCCGCGGGAGAGCGCCTCGAAGATTTCGTTCTCGGGGTCACCTAGCCATGGTTCCGACTTGCCTGTGATTTCCACCGTGAGATCATTCTGTGATTCCAGGGACGCGAACTGTTCTTGAACATAGGCCGTTAGATTTGCGGCTACTTCTTCCGCATCTTGGTTCGGCACAATACGGATCGAAATACTAGCTTTAGCTTTGCGCGAGATGGTCGTGGTCGCATTCTTGCATCCAGGGACTTCAATGCAGTGGATAGTGAGAGACGGTTCACGCCAACGATGCATGAGGGAGTCAATGAACGCTTCGCTGTCGGCGATTTCAGGGTGACGCGGCAAGATTGCTTCGGCAATCGCAGCGTATCGTTGCTTCTCGGCTTCATTTAGTGGTAAGACCGGATCGTGGAAACAAGGGAGGTTAATCCGGCCCTTGGGGCCGACAAGAGTGGCCACAAGCATGGAGAGATCCTTCAATGGCTCGTCGAGTAGCGAACTGCCGTCAATACCGCTGTGGAGATCAGGATGGTCACTCGTGACCACCAGATTGGCATGGACAACACCGCGGAGCCCATACGTCAGGCAGGGATGATAGTCGTCCAGCCAATAACTGTTAGCTAGGAGAATCCAATCAACAGGTCCAATCTGGGACTTGTTCTGTCGGACGGTTTCACGGAAACCTTGTGACCCAGACTCCTCCTCACCCTCGATGAGAAAGACGACGTTGCAGCGGAGTGCCTTAGTTCGAGCAAGGTCTGCAGCGGCATATAATGCCGCTAATATCGGTCCCTTGTTATCAGATGCACCACGCCCGTAAAGGAAACCGTTGATGGAGGTCAAGTGAAACGGATCTGTCCTCCACTTGGCCCGGTTTGTTTCCGCACCAACGACATCGTAATGGCCGTAGAAAAGAATTGTCTTCTCAACTCTATCAGGAGAAGTCGCGCCAAATCTTGCAAGAACGATAGGGTTCGTATCTTGACCAGTAGTGAGGAGACGGGTCTTTGCTCCGAGATAACTACAATGGCGACGGAGGAAGGCCGCCCCTTGATTGCATTCTCCAGAGAACTTCGGACTCGATGAGATTGTCTTGAAGGCAACAAACTTGGCCAGGCTGTTTACCATTTCGTCTGTGTATTCGACATTAGCTTTATGACAGCAGAATCGAAGTAGCACGACGATCAGCTATATGCATACCATTGCTTATTGGAAGCAGCTCTTCTTGCTCACGGGAGATATCAGTGAGATCACAGATCTCTACAGTATCATCATTTCCTCCTGTCACGTATATAGATCTACCCTTGACTCTACGAGCGGCAGATGCGAGCATAGTGCCTTCGTGGGCGACCCAGCTCCCAATCTCCTCAAACCTCGAGTTGAATTTCTAGTTAGAGAACTAGTTAGCTTTATACATCTCGTGGATGAAGAGCAGGACAAAAGACGAAGCATTGCTGGATCTGAATCATATACCTTTACAATTCCATTTGAATCACCACAGACTACCACACCGCGGATGATGTCGACTGCCCATAGATCTCCAGTATGCTTTGTGAACCGCTTCACAAGTTGGTGAGAGTCCAGGTTCCAGATATTCAGAGCTCCTCCAGAAACACCGCAGTAGAGGAACGATCCATCAACTGCAAGAGAAAGGACCGGGTCTCCGTTGTTGAGCTTCGCGATCTGCACGGGAACAGCATCAGGGTCCTGTCCTAAACGCCAGAGCTTGACAATGCCGTCTCCGGCGCCAGTCACCAACGTCTCTTCTGATGGCAAGGACTCGATGAGGCCCTTAACAAGCAACATGGCATACACGTAACCATGGTGGGAAAAGAGCTTATGATGATCGCGCTTAAAAGTCATTGCTTTACCCCCAGCCTGGCTGAGGGAAGGGACATTGTCGTGACCCGAATCAGGTCGGGGAGTGCGTCTTCCATCCGGGCCCTTAGAGTCAAAAAACCGATGGGTTCGTTGGGATGGATGCGCAGAAAATGTATTGTTGACCGCAGCATCCACATTCGAAAGATCGCACCACTGAAAATAGTCAGACATGACGGATCGTGAGTAGCATCGGGTATGGGAGAAAATTACTTGGATACTAGTATTCTGACCACCACAGTAGACTGTTTTTAGACTAGATGAGTAGACAACAGCGAAGATATCACCGACATCATGATGTGAATAGATGGAATAGAGCCGTTCAAACGTCCTTGTGCTCCACACCTGTAGGCCGTAATCAGTTTGCGCCCTGACATGCCAGCTGTTTCCCGAAAGGAAAGGACTTACATTGACTACTGAATCACCGCCACTGGAGAAAAGAAGAGTACCATCATCGGAAAAATAGAGACCTAGAACACTCTCCTTATGGGCATGGATGGACAGCACGAGGTCGTACGTGTCGAGAGACCATGCCTATGATCAGCGTTGCCAGTGTCAGAACAGGTGCAGATCCATCGCAAACAAATCGAGCTTACCATGATGTCTCCGCCCTGCAAGCCCGCGAAGACGCATTCATCGTCCAGGGCCAAGGCCAGGACCGAACGACCCGCGACGACGCGGTGGCCAAAACCACACTTCGACTGGTCGTTGGCATCTTTGCTGAGCTCGAGAGACAATGGCTCAGTCTCCCACGCTTTTGTCTGGTCATCAACCTCTGAATTGGTATCCGACTCCCCTAAGTATTCCATTATTGAGTTTTAGCTATCTGAACAATAGTGGAGGCGGTTGGGTTCTGGACTGGCGGGGAATTTCCGTTCGTTTTCCGGGTTTCCATTATTAATTAGGCTTTCCATTTTTTTGCTCTGTCCTAATCTATTCGATTCTATTTCCTTTTTATTTTTCTTTGAATTCTTGAACGTGTTTGTTCCTCTCTTTCTTGTTCCTCTCTTGCATCCTTTTTTTTTTCTCCCTCCGAGGCCGCTGGACATCGAATCAAAATGACCCGATGTGGCGGTGCAACGGGTGAGCAGAAACCGGCCGCACGAAGAGGGGAACATTGACAGACGAAGGGGAAAAAAAAAAGACAAAATCCTACTCACCACTGCTTATGCTATGATCCATGGTTTCCTGGAGATTCCGACAGCAAGCTGGTTTACTGGGGAAGAAAAGAACAGTGAGCGCCAAGTTGCCGACTGTGAGAACTGGAAGAGGAAGCAACTCAAGTGACTCAGAGCTCCGACAATCGGGCAGTTGACGACGGACAGATGCTCTTCTCCTCACAGCTGACACCAGCGCAACAAACAGAATCAAATGGTTTAAAGAAAGACAGGAATGCAGTAAAGCGGAAAATATCCACAAGATGGAACGAAGCGAAGGAAATTGATACTGACCGACGTTCCAAAAACAGCCGCATCAAAGCGGCTCTGCCATTATCGTCAGCCATGTACGGAGCCATTCTGGACAGCTAGCTGACTGCTTGTCTACAAGCCGAATTTATGCCATTGACTGTGAAAATGATGAGAGAAGTGGACAGCAGAAGAAGATGAGGTAAAGGAAAGGTTGCAACAAAGAAAGCCTAGTTCTTTGTATAGGAGCACGTTACGGAGGAATTGAACAAAGAAAATTTTTTTTTCTCTTGGATCTACGCTTTGTTCTCGCATCCTTGCTCAAGCAGTCCGTTCGGCAATAGTGCGCATCCAGATCTTCCATCTTTGCCTGCAGGAAATACAATGGCATGCCATGCTGCCGTATTATTGCATCATCAACACTCCGGATTCGGGGTATCCGTTGGTGACCTAACATATTACACATGGGTCTGTCAGGGGGTTGCAGGGGCCAGCGATGGTACAACCCAAGCCAGGACCTAGGTAACAGCGGTCTGGCGTCAATTTGTCGGTGTATTCAGCGGAGCATCATCTTCATTTTAGTATTTACTAGTCACAAACTCTGGCGCAAAGGAATTCAGCCACAGCGGTTATAGGGAGGTGCATCGGAACAGGCTGTGTCATGTACCACAACGAAGATTGTAGGCAACTGTGCCCGCCAAACAGCGACACAACAGTTTGTAAATGGCCTGGACCGATACTGAGCCATCATCAAACTCGACATCATCTCGAGCATCAGTTCAGGAGGGTTCAGGAGGCGGGTCTCGGCCGGGCCAATCTGCTAGGCCCGAAGGGGTAAGCGTGTTTTGAAGCCGTCTCAGCAATCAGGTGATATATCGAACGTGACTAAGCAACTCATGTGGCGAGTGTGCTGCGCCACACTAGGCCACCAGCCACTGTGGCGATACAACACCAGCCACATGTCAGTTGCGATTTACGACTGGACGACTTGTTGGGAGCAGTCTTGCCATCCATGGATGGATCATCGAATGCCGCCTCGATTAATTGCTTTTTCATCGAGGCGATGCCTTGCCGCGGCAAGTTGCTACCCGATAGCTTGATAGGCGGCCTTGCTGCTGTGTTGTTCCTCACGCTATCCACTCATCCCGGGGCAAATCATACTGCGACAGCAAATTATTTCCCCACGGCTTTTCCCATCTTCATGGAGATTTTCAGCTGCCATGTGCTGAGACGTCTAGAATGCTGACGTCTCAGGCTGGTCGCCCGCCCGCCGAATCCTGGCAACAGGCAACTGTATTATTTATTATTTTGCTCCCTTCACGACGTTATTGTCGTCTATTTTTAAGCATCTTGCCGAGCTGTCCAGCCAAAACTAGTCTACAAGGTTATGTTATATTATCGGGGGAAGGTTATACGGCAACCAAGTTCCGCTCTGCCTACCAATGATAAGCTGCTCCTTCGTGTTACGCGGAAGCGTCAGGGATATCACTGCCCCTGCGTGGCAGCTCGATCTGCGCCGATGCGCACCTGCACTGACCAGTAGTCATCGCCTCACCAGGAAGACTTCGAAACCTTGCTTTCAAATAAAGCTCCCCTTCTCCTCCCTTCCTTCTGGATGCCCAAAGTGCCCGATGCTCCATCACAGCTTCTATTTAGAGCTTACTCGGCTCCATCGTGGTCCCGTGTCTGGGCTACGCTCTTTCACGGTGCAAAGCTAGGTCCGTTTCACCGCTGGTTCGGCGGCAACGTGCGCGGATCTGCGGTTGCTGCCCATACTCTGCCTAACCTCAGCAAGGCCGCCCAGCAGAAGCAACCTCTCCCTGCAAAAGTCATTCAGGCCGACTGAATCGACAAACCCTGCTTCCTGTCCATCATCATCACCACCACTATGGCTCCCTTGACAGAAACTGTTGCAGTGATTGACAAGTCCGGCAAGATTGTGAGCTCGGTAAGTTGATATGTTCGACTTCTAAATGCTTATTAAAAGTCTTCTAGGTGAAAGGCTGACATCTGGCTCCGCGTGTCTCGCTAGAGTAGACATCTTTTTGGCGTTTTCAAGGAAGCCGCGAACGCTTATCGAGAGTCCAAGGCACGAGTTACGTCGGAACGAAATGCAAAGCTTGCAGAGCGCCAAGCCTTGAAAGCCTTGGAGAAGTACCATATTGACGATGCGCCGGCATCGGTCTCTTCCTCTCGAAGAGGAAGGAGGGCCCATGCACGGCATAATTCTACTGTAGTACGGGGCCGGCATTCTCAACCTCCCAGTTCTCGCCGTGGGCGGTCTGTCGGCCCCGGGGAGCCGGAAGACTTATATGCTCGCCCTGGAGACCTGGCCCGGCGACATACGGACTTTGACGTCGTGAGCAAGCGGCCATCACACAGACCCACGACCAGCCGATCAAAGTCGGAAAGAGATATCGATATGGATCTCGCATACGGGGAGTGCCATCCCTCCGCACTCGCTTATCAGGAGGCACGTGAATCCAACGATAAAGAGTTGAAAGTCCTCGTCAGCAGGACCCAACAGATCCTGGACGAAGCACATTGCGTGGGCTCCAGCGTCCAGGCCACAATCAATCACTTACAGAAGAACCCCGATGCCATGGCAGCTGTTGCTCTGACACTGGCGGAGATCAGCAACCTCATCACTAAGATGGCCCCGTCGGTAGTTGGTGCACTTAAATCCGCCACCCCTGCCGTATTTGGCCTGTTGTCTAGCCCTCAATTCCTCATTGCTACGGGCGTAGGCGTTGGCATCACCGTGGTCATGTTTGGCGGGTACCGGATCATTAAAAGAATCCAGTCAGCCGAACTCAACAACGACGAGAACAGGAACGGGAACGAGGACGGCACTATTCGCCATCTTGGCAGGGATCGTGAAATGGTTCAGATGATCGAGCTCAACACCGAATGCCTTAGTAGTATTGAGACGTGGCGCCGCGGTGTGGCCGACATGGAAGCAAAGAGTTGCGGAACATCCGTGGATGGCGAGTTTATCACTCCAGTGGCTGCCCGCTTATCGGGTATCGACGTGAGCAGTCCAGCCATGAGACGCGACCTTCGGTACCGTGACGATGCGACTAGAGTATCATCGTCTTCTCGTCGGTCCCGACGCTCGCGGTCCGTAGGAGAGGCCATTTCGAGGGCGCCTTCTAAATCATATGCCGACTCACATATCTACGTTCCATCTCGGGTGTCTTCGAAGACCTACACACACGCACCTAGCCGGGCCCCTACGACAAGTCGCAGCCATGCGCCGTCGAAAGCTTCCGGAACTGGAAAAGCAAGCACGCGAGTTTCAGAAACGGAGAAGTCGAACGACAAGAAGAAAGACAAGAAGAAAGATAAGAAGCGCATATCTAGTCGCTTGCGGTTCTTGCTGAAGGCTTGACCGACATTGTGAGGAGCATGCAGGTATTGTCATTAATGATCATCCACTCTAGTGCGAGCATTTAGACTACGGTATTTGTATATACACAGGAGTATGGAGTTTGGTTTCACAGGCACTGTCACACTGGTTAATGAATTTACATATGCGCTGGCAAGCATCTAAGTCTACTGTTGTAATAGGGTATGCATTGTTATATAGGAATTGATCAGTTCGTTGAACTATGAGATTATCATGTAAGGTAGTCGAAGGAAAGCCCTCCATTGTATGTTTCACTAGGCCTGACACCTACATGGATACCCCACCTGAGTGACTATTTTTAGTTCCTAGTTCTGGGTAGTATACGCACTCCTCCATTTACTGGGAACGAGGCACGTGGAGCTTCCTTTGCATTCTCCATTGCCCCTTCACTTCTACGTAAGTGTTTTAGGATGGAGGTCAAGTCCGGACGAGAGGCAGGAAGTCCAGCATGGCGAGGCACGAAAAGTGTTGGAACTGGTGGCTCTCGCCGGCTCCTATAAACGATTCTCTGAGTTAGGAGTTGTCTGTCTCCATTATTATGGATGGTTAATTACAGCTTAAGTGCTAGTAGTAGGAGAGACCTAGAAATATATACTATGTCTGAAGGTCTAAAACAAACTTAAAATTGTACACATACTTTGCAATTGCTTTTATTCGTCAGGATCCATTAGAATAGAAAAGTACACCAAACATAGTAGACACAAACTGTCCCAGCCTAATTATTTTTGGCGAACGAGAGGAGTTGCCACAAGTAGCCTGCTGCTTCTATAACAAGCAAAGCAAGAACCATGGTTTTTTAGTCTCGTCCTTTACATCTTCTCGCCGGCGCGCGCCTTCATCTCACCATACTTCTTCAGTCGGATAGCAGACACGGTGATGAAGCCCGTGGTCTCGGCAGGAGAGAAGTCACCGATCTCATCCATGCTGGACTCCGTCATGTCGTACAGTTTCTCGGTGTCCGATGAGCGGCCCAGGACGGAGACAGTGCCCTTGTAGGCGCGGCAGCGGACCTGTCCGTTGACGGACTTCTGGGATGCGGTGATGGATCCTTCGAGGAACTCGCGCTCCGGGGAGAAGTACAGCCCGTTGTAAAGGAGCTAGAGCACAGTTTAAGTCAGTGACGCTGGATATATACATATGATGAAGGGGGAGGGAAGCTTCTTGGAGTTGGGTGATGGGGATAGTACTGACCTTCGAGTAGTTGACGGTGACAAACTGGTCGCGCAGAGCACGAACTTCACGGTCCAATACGAGACCCTCGAGATCACTGGAGGTTTTTGCGTCAGAAATAGATCATCATTTAAAACATAGGTAATTTCTAGAGAAGGGGGGGAAGGTACTTACATGTGTGCGGCACGGAGGCATGTAAGACCAGGGGTCTCGTAGCAGCCACGAGACTTGATACCGATGAATCGGTTCTCGACCTGTCGAAGAATTAGTTTGCAAGCCATGGCTGTGTAGTGTTTGCGGTCGAACTCACAATGTCGATACGGCCAACACCATTACGACGAGCAATCGCATTGGCCGTCAGAAACAGGTCCACAGCATCAGTGACAACCTTCTTGTTACCGCCCTCAGTGTATTCAAGCTTCACGGGGGTGCCCTTCTCGAAGAACACAGTAAAGTCCTCAGGAGTGTCGGGAGCGGAAAGAGGATCCACGGTCAACTTCCACATATCGGCAGGAGGAGTGGTGTCGGGATCTTCCAGGATACCGGCCTCATACGAGCAGTGGGCCAAGTTCTCGTCCATACTCCATGGCTTGGACTTGGTGGATGTTACAGGGATGCCCTTCTCGGCAGCATATGCGAGCAGGTCGTTACGGCCCTGGAAGCGATTGTAGAAGATGGGGTCGCGCCACGGGGCGATGACTTTGATGTCGGGTTGCAAGGCGTAGAAAGCCAGTTCGAAACGGACTTGGTCGTTGCCCTTGCCTGTGCAGCCGTGAGAAACAGCAAAGCAGCCCTCTCTCTGAAGCGGGTCGTTTCGGTAAGCATTATTCCAAATGGGGATCGCGGGTAAGGGTAGGTATACTACCGACCTTGGCGACGTTGATTTGGGCACGTGCGATCACTGGACGAGCAAGGGAAGTCCCTGTTGTATCTTCTGTTAGCATCTCATGTGCCAAAGACCCGCGCCGAGAACCAGCTGTGACGTACCCAGAAGATAGACATTCTCGTAGATAGCATTGCAAGCAATGGCTGGGAAGCAGAGTTCCTCGATGAACTCCCCTAGATAGAATGTTAAGACAATTCGCACTTGCCCAAAGGTGGGAGCGGCGTGTACGTACGGCGAAGGTCAACGATTTCGCACTTGACTGCACCGATCTTCAGAGCCTTTTGTCTAGCGGCTTCGAAGTCCTCTGAATAGATAGCGTGTCAGTCGACGCAGGAGCTAGCTAACCATGCTGCATAGCGAGAATTGGCGTTCTACCTTCTTGGCCAACATCGGCCACTGGGGACTGTTAGTCTCATTGCAAGGAAGATACGAGGACGGGACACTGTTTGAAAAAAGAACTCACTAAACGCAACAACTTCATATCCCTGCTCAATCAGGTATTTCACTGGAGTAATAGATCAATTAGCAATCTGAGCGAGTGGATTCAGTCGGTAAGGGGGGGCGTTGCCGAGTGCATACAGATGCAGCTGGTATCAAGACCGCCAGAATACGCGAGGCACACCTTCTGCGCCATAGTTACAGAGCCAATCGCCTTTCTGGAAGGACAGAGAAGAGTAGAGCGGTGGTTGGGACAATGGCAGTGACTCAATGAGGGAAGAAAGAAAAAGGCGTTAATGGAGTCATAGACCGCCGCGAGAAAAGTTCTCCGATACGAGTCCCGCCTTTCCCTTTCTGGGCCAGCCGAAATCGGGCGGCAGATAAGATAAGAGCACGTCCATCAGGTGACCCGATAAGACGAGGATCCCGTGATCCCGTGATCCCGTGGATGGCAGCCTTGCAGCCTGAGGCACTAAAAATCAAGTATTCAGGCTTCGCTTGTTTCCCTCGTCTGAGAAACCACCACAACAGTTAGGGAATTTAGTGTGAAACTAGGGAGTTGGGGATCCATGAGGACCTTCAGGGCCCTTTGGAAACTCTCTTTTTCTTGTCCGTCTTTAAATGGTACCTAAATAATACTTGGGATAGTTAGGGCTCAGGGCAACCCACCGCCAGCTCACCCTGGTGATGTAGGTGCGCTGAACTTTATCCTGGGTGAACAGAGGTATAATAGTTATAAGCTCTGATCGTTCACTTCTTACTGGCAGGTCAGTCAGAAGCTTAAAGCTCCTGAAATGCTTAGCTGCGTGCCTGCGCTTCCTGACTGGCTCCTGCTCAGCCTTCAGCACCTAGGTACCACCACCAGTATTGCGCGAGGCGCGGGGGACGCTCGCAGTTAACCCATGTCACCCCTCTCCTGGATAATGCTGGATCGCAACAGACCATCCGTTTCATGGTCCTGATACCTCCTTTCAAGTGTGGCGCACAATCGCGCTTATTAAGCTGTCCCTGATTTCTAACAGATTTCTAAGTGTCGCTCGATTTCTAAGCGGGTGGAGCTCTTGGCTTTACATTTTGTGTCCGTTAAATACGCTGCAGAGCCCTCTCCTTCCTATCGCATTCCTCAGGTGGTCTGATTCCTTGTCGGCGCGGGCGTATAAATATAGAGAGTATCTAGGTAGACGCTATACAGTTCTGCAGACTGCGATTGTCAATCTCCTCCGAATCAACGTTTTTGCCCACATTCGCTGGCCAGCCATGACGAACCCTCCCGATATCGAGAACAAAGCTGCCCCAGGCATCTCCTACTTCACTCCTGCTCAAAGTCCCCCGGCGGGAACTGCAGCGGATCCCCAGTCTGATGGTTCGAAGCCTCCCAAGCTATTTCAGCCGCTCACCCTCCGAGGAGTCACCTTTCACAATCGCATCGGAGTAAGTCCGCCCCGCCAATCGTTGCCACAAAACGGGCTGTCCCCGATATCAAATTAAAATGATCTTAATTTACTGACCGGTGGCGATAATCCAGCTGCCGCCTCTCTGTCAATACTCTGCGCAAGATGGCCATATGACGGACTGGCATATGGCCCATCTTGGTGGCATTGCCCAACGTGGCCCTGGCCTCATCATTGTCGAAGCCACCGCAGTGGAGCCTGAGGGCCGCATCACACCGGATGATTTGGGACTCTGGCAAGACTCTCAGATTGAGCCTCTGAGACGCGTCGTAGAGTTTGTTCACAGCCAGAGCCAGATTATTGGCGTGCAGATTGCGCACGCAGGTCGCAAGGCTAGCAGTGTTGCACCCTGGCTCTCTCCCGTCGACACAGCCACAGAGAAAGTGGGCGGCTGGCCGGACCGCGTCAAGGGTCCCTCCAATCTGCGCTTCTCCGATCGTCTTCCTGCTCCCAAGGCAATGACGAAACAGGATATTGAAGATTTCAAAGCCAAATGGGTTGCGGCTGTCAAGCGTGCCGTGAAGGCTGGTGTTGATTTCATCGAGATCCACAATGCTCACGGATATCTGCTTTCCTCCTTCCTCTCCCCGACGAGCAACGACCGCACGGACGAGTACGGGGGTAGTTTCGAGAACCGCATCCGCTTGTCCCTGGAGATCGCCAAGCTCACCCGAGAGAATGTCCCCAAGGACATGCCCGTCTTCCTGCGCGTGTCGGCCACGGAATGGCTAGAAGAATCTCTGCCCGACCAGCCGAGCTGGCGGTCAGAGGACACCGTTAAATTCGCCCAGGCACTAGCGGAAAGCGGCAACATTGATCTCATCGATATCTCGTCCGGTGGTAACCACAACTTGCAGCACATTCACGCTGGCCCGGCATTCCAGGCGCCGTTCGCCATTGCTGTCAAGAAAGCAGTTGGCGACAAGCTCGCCGTGGCCAGCGTCGGTTTGATCAACGATGCCAAGCTGGCAAACTCGCTCCTGGAGAAGGATGGCCTGGACTTTATCCTCGTCGGCCGTGGCTTCCAGAAGAATCCCGGTCTGGTCTGGTCGTGGGCTGACGAGCTGGATGTCGAAATCTCCATGGCCAACCAGATTCGCTGGGGATTTGGTTCTCGCGGAGGCGGACCCTTCCTGAAGAAGGCGTCGGAAAGGCGCTAGACCTTCAATCACAATCTTGAGTCTGCTGTGCTGGAGTTTGATGACGATTTCATGGTAGTTAACGAGAGATAGAACCAGGATAGATCTGACCCTTTCAAAGAGTTTATTTAATATAGATATAGCGTGTTAAATGGATAAACTCTCGTATAGCCAGTTGAGTCTTCTATTCCTCGTGTATGGAGAAATCTCGCCGACAGGATCGCCTGTGGCTCATCACCGAGAGATCTTAATGGTTCTAGAGTGTATTATGTATGTTGTCGAGTTTTATTCCACAGGTGATAGCGGCATTTAAGACTTCATGCATGTGTGGACGAGAGCTAGGGCTGGACGTGACTATGATCCATTAAACTTGCTCCGGTTTCCTATGCTGTGAATGGACGGCCTGCAAAGATGGACTACAGCAATTACAAGTGAGTAGAGAGAGCCAATTGTTAATGTTACAGGACACCAAAAGTTCCGTTGTCGATTTGACTCCAAAGGACGCCAGTCAAAGCAATCTTGCTAGACGAACTCCCAGTTTGACAAGGCCCTATATGCCTGTCAAACATACCAGACGTATGTTGACGGCAATAGATAATCAGTAGCTTCAGATCCAGCTAGTCTATTTTACCTGTCGCTGGATATTGCCAGAATCAAAGAATGTACGAAGGAATAAATATGCCGAGGCAAGGCTGCATGATTCCAACGACGAGGTCGTCGGTCTGCCCGTCAACCCGCATTTTCCACCCCAGTTTCCGGCTTCCAACTACTATTAAGTTTAGTTTTCATTCGTCCCCCATCTCCATATCGCATGTAGGGTTTTTTTTTGTGATGTGCCCCAAGTTTCTCCACCAGGCATTTACCTGGATATCCAGTTTACTCCCTACAAGAGAAGGCTCTGCCCGGATCAAGATCGCAGAGCAGAGAGCGAACCTAGCTCTCAGCTCTCTAAGGAGAGGTAACTGGTCTGATCTTAAACAGCAATTCGTCCCTGTGCTCCGCTACTTCATCACGGAGAAAATGCTCCAACAAGGATGGAAATTCACACAACTGGCATTCGGACGCCTGGAACATGTTGGCCCTCCATCATGCTCCATCCACTGGCTCACCACCGTCGTCACCGTACCGATGCAATTCAACCGGGCCCGAACGGCAGTCAAAATCCAGATGACTCTATCCGGTCATATTTTTGCCCTCTCCATCATCCCCCCCGTCCAGTCCCCGTGGAAGCCACCGCCGTACGCTTCTGGCGAGGAACCCAGGGAAATCAACACTCGCCTTGGAAACGGTGTTTTCAAAGTGGGTGGAACGCTCACCTTACCTACCGAGTCCGAGGGTGTTAGACGTCCTTATCCTTGTGTCGTCCTCATATCCGGTTCTGGGCCAAATGACCGTGATTCAACTGTTGGGGCATTAAAGCCTCTTAAGGACATTGCACTAGGTCTCGCTCAGCAGGGGATAGCCGTCTGTCGCCTTGACAAGGTCACCTATACTTACAGACTCTGGTACCTGGTCTATCGTCAAGCCACTGAACGAATGACTCTTCCTGGTGAATACGCGCAGGTACACGATGCAATCCGCTATGTAAGGCAACATCCAGATATCGACTCGGGTCAGGTATTTGTCCTTGGCCATAGCCTTGGAGGTCTAGTTGCTGGGCATCTAGCTGCCACTTACGACTCCATTGCCGGCTGTATACTAATGGCAGCTCCTTCTGAGCCGCTGTACCGATGCGCGATCCACCAGTTCCGATACCTAGCGTCTCTGGAAGAAGAGAGTAGTACTGCGGAGGAAGAATCGAATGAAATTCTGTCAGACATCCAGGAACTAGAAAAGAAGGCCGATCTAGCCGATAGTCCCGATTTGAGTCTCTCTACCCCTGCTAGCGAGCTGCCGTTCGGTATTGGTCCGGCGTACTGGTTGGGGTGCCGGGAATTTAACCCTGTAGTAGCGACGAAGGAGCTCCGGAAGCCTGTCCTAGTTTTACAGGGTCGTCGGGACTATCAGGTTAGCATGGACAATTATGAGAGAGTGCGTGCTAGTCTTTGTGACAGGTACAATGTGGAGTTTTGTGTTTTCGACGAATTGAATCACTGCTTTGTGGCGGGTGAAGGTGTTCCCAGTCCTGCAGAATATGAGCACCCAGGCAATGTGTCATTTGAGGTCATTCAGACCATATCCCGATGGATTTGGAAGGTGAAATAATACTAGTACTAAATGTCCTACTAAGGTACATTCCCACTCCTGGTATTTGTGTTAATTCAGACAACTTCAGTCAGGCAGTTGACTGAAACTAGAAAATTGAAGTGCTTAGGAATGTGGTTAGGACTGTCGTTGGCTGTAAGTCTGTCTCAATAACGGTGATAGGGCATAAAAAGAAGCTGGATCCCAGACATTTCTGGGCAAGTTTCATGATTGCCTAGGTATCAATTCAGGCTAACTAGAACTACCTAGGGTACAAAACTGTTGCAAATGTGGCACATACATATATATCTAGCAAAAGTGGAATGCACCCAGACCAAGCTGTCGAGGTCTCTAGTGAAGAGGATCAAGATGAAGCTAGTGAGGCAGGGGAATCTGATCATGAGGAACTAGTCTGGGTTTACCGTACAGCACTTGAAGCGGCTCAGCCTCAGCCATGAATGTAATATTCCTTTCCTCCATGTTAGGGGTGGATGAGTGGCACACGACAGATTCGAACTCTAGCTCCAGAGCACTCTCAACATTGGTTGAGCTAACAATAATCTCCTTAGCAGCTAAGTGAGGTTGTAGCGCTGCTGAGGTGTCTGTTTGAGATGGTCAGGATTGGATAGCAGAGAGCACTCAATATCTGCCTATAGTCCACATGTGATTCTGGGGGTGGTATGTCTGAGGTTGTAGAGTTTCAAGATGACTCTGCACTTGGGGGATGTGAGGAGGCCAACAGTATTCCAGGCTATTGTAATCTTCTCTGCAGTAGTCTGGTACTGCTTTGTCAGTTCTCCAATTTGACCGTACACCTCTGTGTAATCCTGTTCCAGTTCCTTCTCAACCTCAGGGTATCTAGCGATGACATGGCTATAGAGATTAGCTGCTTGTACTGATTTGACATTTGCCTCCACTATGCGGGCTGCGAACTCGGCTGCCACAGTAGTTCGCGTAGTGACAGTACGAAACCGATTCAACTCCGCTTCAAGGGTTTCGATAATACCAATAACTGGGTCGTTTCGATCGAGAGGAAGGTCGCTAACAGTAATCTCTCTGGACTAAGGTTCCCCGTCTAGGCTGGACAGTCAACTGGTCATTTCCTGTTCCTGAGGTATGGGCCATTTCTCCCCGCATTTCCATATTGTCTACCGTATTGACTTTGTAGTTGGAATTTGAGAACCACCAATATGTGTCAGCTTGCAGTTGTGCTTCTGATTCAGAAAGACCAGTTTCAATAACAAGTGGAGGCCAGTCGTCATCGTTAGGAGGATTCTCTAACGGAGTGAGAGACCTGCCGGCTAGTTAGACATCATTCGCAGTTTGTCAAAGGACAGAGATAGAGCGGGCAGACAACACTACAGCATCTGGGATTTCAAATGGCAGGTGCAAATATCAGTCACCCGCTGCCTCAACCTGCAAGGCTCAAGATGCCGCGACTGACTCAGCCATATTGAGAGACTTTGCTAAGTCGTCATCCTTTGCTGCCAGGGAGGAAGAAAACTGTGGATGATGGCAGAGACAGCATGTTAGCCAAACAAGGAGTATGTAGTAGTGAATGGGAGACGAGGTGGAAGAAGAGAGGTGAGAAGGCTATAACAAAGGGGACTGTGATGGCAAAATGTGAAACTTACTGGACCAAAAAGGCCAGAGGCACTAGTTGGTTCCTAATAGTTTGTTAAGGGCCCTGGTATCCGCTCAACATCAAGGTAAGCGATCTCGGGAACAAAAACAGCATTATGACGGCACTGCAGAAAGAAGAAAAGGGGATTAAGAGATACCATCCAATTCCCACTCAGCGCACGTTCAACTCTGTACTCCTTGCCTGACTGGCTTTGAGTGTTTCTTCCAATTCTTCAGTTGCTACCCACACTGCCCCTTTTGGTGGTACATGGTGTTGGCCACCATCTCAGGTAGAGCTTGTCATAGACTCTGCAGAGTTGACTGGGGGAAGGGTTGCAAGCCTTGCTGAATGCTGAAGGTTGTTCTCCAATCCATTCCACCGGTCCAGGGCCTCAGACTGTGCTGCTTGCATCACCACTCAGTAAACCCATCGTAGCTCTTCACGATCTGGCTCCCCCTCCTCAGCAGTCTCACTCGCCTCTTCATTGCTGGAAATCTCCGCAGCATGTTCTGCGCTCATCTTACCCTGCCCCCCGCCTTCGCCTGCCTCCGTCATTTCCACATCCTCATCCATTTGATCCGCTTCCTCTTCACGATCGAGTTCCTCTTCGTTCTGTATTGCCCACATCTCATAAAGCAGGTTTTCCATTGCCCTCTTCAAGGCCTTAGGCTCAAGTCTTGACCCTTCAGAATCCATACTCTGTTGCTCCTGTAGATCCCGTCGCTCCTTCTAATCTGTTCCATCTCCGTGGGGTACTGACCGACCCTGCTGCTCGAGTCTGGCCTAGCTCTGACTGATACCTATCAAGCTCCCATTTGACCTCGGCGACCTCATCATCTGAATCTGGATGACCCTGCCGGCTTGGAGGCCCAGAAGCAACTGACTTTGACTCAGGCATGTTGAAGAGTTTATGATTTTGCGATTTTGATGGTTTATCTCAGGTCTCTGCCTGAAATGAAAGTAATGCGGATACAGGAGAAGCAATGGAAAGACTTGTGAGAGAGCCAGGCTTTGAACAAAGATGACCCTGGGCTTATTTTCTCATTCAAATCCGGATATCTCACTTTAGAGGCGATTTTGAGGGTCTCCAGAGCCCACTTGGGCTTAGACAGGGTTGAATTTGAAGAAAACAGATGGAAAAAAGTGTAAAACTGATCAAGTTTGGTGAATAAGTGCAGTTGGGGAAGAGGTTGAAAGGGAGGAAGAGGAGGAAGGAGGGAGAGAAGTGGGCAAAGATGTCTTTATCTCTCACTTCATTTACTATATATATATGACATTCACTCCAGTGTCTCCTACAGCAACCACTCATTTCACAGCTTAGTTCCCAGTATCTTCCTTCATAAAATGGCACCTCCTGCCATCCCAAGTGGGATCTTCCGCGATTTCATTCCAATTCCGTAGCCGAAACGAGCACGCGAAGCGAAAACAAGGCACAAAAACAAAACAAAACTCAAATAGCAAACTCCAAATAGCAAACTCCCTCCCCTCCCACTATTCCAACATCCTCGTCGGTTAAGCCGAGGGTGAGGATGGATGTGAGGCAACAACAGCAATGCATTGCCCTGGGGGCACATGTTGAGCACACATGGAGGGTTCATGTGGCAATGTAGACAGGGCAAATATTGCAGGTATAATTGGAAGACTATCAGTCTCTCACAAAAATCCGGTACTAGCCTGCAACGAAGTACACGATATCTGAACACCGACCAGAGGGATCTCTGGGTCCCTGACACTAGAAGTTATACTGTATCCATTGGCGAGTTGAACAAAAAGCTTTCCCGTACTACCTAGGTACTCACCCCGTCACGATTTACTGCTGTCGTACGACCTTCGCTCTGGTGCCAGGTAGAGAGTGGCCTCATAATCATCACAGGTTTGGCATCCGAAGTTGTCCTGTGCCTTTTCATCATTTTCTATAGGCCGCGTAAATCTGTCCCAGCGCCTCTTACTCTTTTCCAGGTTCCATTTTGGCGCCGCACGTGGAGACTTGTCATATTCATCAACTAGTCGATGAAGCCGGTGATGCCATTCCCGTTTAAGATGGCCCACATTATTGTAAGGTTCCCCTAAGAACCACTGGTGCCAGCGGTAATGGATCGCGGCGATATCCTCGAAGTTGGCCTTGAATATCTCTCTGTGTCTTGTACCGCAAAGAGGGCATTTGAGTATATATGCAACAGGAGAAAGCTCTTTGTGCATGAGCCTCTCCCAGTTCCGGTGTCTTGGAATGGGCTGCGAGTTGGTGTTGACTTCGCTCCCATTTTGTGGGGCACAAATCGATTTGTGGCGCTTGAGAAAATCTTTTGTTCTTCCGACCTTGACGTAGTCAGGCCATTGTCCCAAGCAAATAACATATATCTGGCCTTTCTTGTACTTCGTCCCGTCGGGACGCATGAATCCCTTTAAGAGTTCCTTCATCTCCATGTCCACTTCTTGGGAGTTTTGGAAGCCTGGCCTAGCCTTGGTAAATATATCTTCGCTTGCGTCCAAGCTCAATTGTCGTACGGACTCCTCTAGTCCAGTTGACAATGTCGCTAGTTCGTTGTCAGTCGCCATATGCCTGGCGTGCCTGGCAAGGACTCGACCATCCTTGGTAGTATCATGGGTGACGTCCTTGACTTCTTCTGGAGCCTTCCTCGGTGATGCCTTTTGAGTCCTTGATGAAACAGCTGGACTTAGGTGTTTAGAGCTGCCGTCTCTTGCATTCTTTGGACCTGGGGTCGGCGATGGTGGATCAAAATAGGACTCGGGTTCGCTACTGGAAGTCCAATAGCAACTTTTAGTATCCGAGAAGACGCGGGGGGAGTTTGATAGTTGTGTATCAGGCGTCGGTGGGTTCGACATTCTCTCTAAGTCGAACCAGGGCCGTCGCTGGTGGTCGCACTTATCTTTCGCATTATTCTTGGACGACACGCGTTGCCGTCTTCCCTTAGCCGGAGTCACCTTCGCAGATTTGCCGGACTAATACGCGTCAGTATTCTTAGACAATGAATTGGGTGTGACTAGATACGTACCAGTTCTCCATTCGTTGCTTCCACACCATCAGCAGGGATTTTCGATTTACGCCGAGCCATGATTTCCTCCTAGGCGGGATGGCACGAATGGAAGTGACAGAAATGTGTAGAATGGTAGTAGTGCATGTAACCCTCCTTATAATAACACCGATAGACCGGGGCATGTGTGAATTTCCAGGCTGATAGGCGCATACGACCACGGCTATGCACCAAAAGTATCCCGAGACCATGCCAATGTACTTGATATCAGAAGCCACATTCTCATTTTCCACAGGAGGAATTCCCCCAAACTAAGCATGGATACCCCTGGTTATTGTGCATGATCCCAGCAGTTGGCGACTAAGATCCATGCCTAGTCTGGGCGCCTCATAGGCTCCCATTCCAGCTCGCCCGGTATCGAAGCGAAGTCCAGATAGAACATTCTGCAAAATACTGCATGAAGAAAACCGGCAGCTAGTAAAACGGAGTAGGACTGTGAACAGGAGAGTTATTAGGTTGCTCAGACTGAGATTGCCGTACCCAGCACAGGACAGTTGGGGGATGGACAAGATCTCTCCCGGACATGCCGCGGTCACTAAGTCATGACTAGCCGAACGGCTCGAACTTAATTAGCGAGCTGCGGCGCAGAGTATCCTACTCGACCCATGCGGAAACCCTAGCTAGGGGCACGCGGCTGTTATCAGTGGCGGAGAACAGGATCGCCGATCTACACTCTCTGTGACACCAGAGGTGGAAATTATTGAGGAGTGAGTCGAACCTCATGTTCTCTATGAGTATACATAGCATGGGCATATTGTCGACTTTCCTCCGGTTGTGAAGCGGTCGAAAACGCTACTTCATCTCACGTTCCCGATATGCAGGCATGTTACAATGCGGTAAACTCCAGGAGAGCTTTGTTTTATGATTGGTTACTAGTTTACCAAGGAGCGCCAAATTTAGCAAAGCCACTGATATCGATTCCATTAATTATTATCTTCCAAATCAAAAGGAGAGGCTGGGTGAATCAGAGACATTTGCATGCGGCGGTTTGATCACTGAATGCTGATGAACGGTCGACTATCTCCGAGAACCATTGTGCTTCGGCTCTCGCGGTGTCGACTGAGGGGCTTACATCGACACAATCTGTGACAAATGTCGAGTCTGGAAACCGAATCCACTCGGGTGAAGTGATCTTCGACACCCAAGAACCACAGGTTAACCCTAGCCTGCCGACCTGGACCAGACAATCGTCATCGTAAATGCGATCAAGGAGACTAGTAGTAGTCCAGTGGCCAGCCACCTTCACTTAAGGACCATTTCTTCGGGATTGTAGGGTAGGGTTGTCCGAACCGGCTGTTAGTCAACGCCCTTCACCTCACCTGTTCTCTGGCTCTTCTGAGATGTGCTGTTTGCAAGGAGTTCGTTCTGGCCGACCCGCTCTGACACAGGCTGGCAGGACTAGTAACCCGCAAAACCCGCAGCGGTGCGGGGTGAAGAATGAAAAGAACCCGCACTGCCAGTGGACCAAGGGGAAGCTGTCAAGATCCCTTTGAGTTTTATTGCCGAATTCTGAAATGGATGATCTGACGATGTTCATCGATATCCGTAAAGTACCGGTGTTTTGGCAATGTCAGCATTGTCACCACCCAGCGCACCTCGGACTGCGAGGGGGTACTCACAGCAAAAACATTGTGAGTCATGGCAAGTTCATTGATGACATTACTAGGTATTGGATTAAGATTTCTTGAAGTACCTTGTTGGCACTACTGGTCAATTCTAACGAATCAGCTCACCCAGACATGAACTTTCGGAGACATTTGCGGACACTTTTCACGATTCCACGTCATAATGAAATGCGAGTTGGGAAGAGTGTTAGTGTCTCAGCTGGCGAAGAAGCCATATAAAATCCCAGAAGAATGCCCGTGTAGCAAGATGAGCTCCTCAGACTTATCCTGTATATTGCTCAGTGCACTCCAATATTTATCCGTACTACCGTTATAACTCCACTCCATTGGGACCATCGCTAATTCTCTCCTCTCCTCATCTACTATGGCTTCAGACGCTGACTTCGAGGCCCTGTTCAAGAGCGGGGCGTTCGCCTCCCAATATAAAACTGGCGAGGAGATCACTCGCCCATTTGCTCACGCACTAATTGACCAGAGCCGGCTGGTAGCAGACTCCAAGATCAACCTGGATAAGCAGCTCGTGATTCTTGACAATGCTTGCGGCACAGGCGTGATCTCTAGCATCCTCCATGGCGAACTGGACGACAGAGTGACGAAGAACTGGAAATTGACGTGTGGTGACATCTCAGAGACGATGCTCGAGTTCACTGCACGCCGGATAAAGGAAGAGGGTTGTCGCAACGCTGAGACGAAGATAGTAGATGCGCAGAGTACTGGATTACCTAGTGCTTATTACACGCATATCTTCACTGCTTTTGGTGTGTCTTTTTTCTGTTCCTTCGGCCAGAGAGGGGAGGGCGAAGGGCGCTCATTCCCATCCAGACCAGGCTGTTGCTGACCAGTTCCCCTCCCTCTGTCTCTAGCTTATATGACGCTCCCTAAATCTCTGAAGGCTCTCGATGGTAGGTAGACCACATCTATGTCTCTGTCCGAATAAGTTGGCAGCTACCTGACAGTTCTTAGAAACTACTCGAATGTTGCAACCAGGGGGGACCATTGCTTTCTCAACGTGGATGGAGCGTATGTTCACCCAGGCTCTGATTGATATTGCAAGTCTACTGACGCTATAGTAGCCGGGTGGGTTTCAGTCGTGAAGCGAGCAATCGACACCATCCCAGGCAATCTGCCTTTCCCGACAGCATTGGAATTTCTTTCCACCGGAGACGGGAAATGGTATTCCGTGCACTGGATAGAATCTCAGCTCAAAGAGCGAGGATTCGAAGACATTAATATCCGCACCGAATCCAAGATCATTTCACTTTCTGTTCCTCAGCTTGTGGACATGACTATGGTCATGTTTCCTCTAGTGATGAAGACGTTCTGGTCAGAGAAGCAACGGGAGGAAAGGGCTGAGGCAGTTCGCCCTGCGTTAACGAAGTACCTGGAAGAAAAGTATGGGGAAGATGGGGTTGTGGATATGGACTGGGTGGCTATTCTTTCTACTGCACGCAAGCAATAATGGATAGGCGCTCAGTCATGTCTCGAAGCTTACTGTCCTTAAGGCTCACTTAGACTGTATATCCAGCACACCAAATTGCTCGATTGTGGCCAACTCGGAACATATATATGTTGTCTCATGTTCACAATAGAGTGTGTGGACGGGACGGGACACCTGACAATTCGAGACTCGTATCCTTCTCTCTTCTGGTATCTACTCACTACTTACCGTATCTCTGCAGACGCTGCTCTTCTTATTTCCTCTATCACCCATCATAGCGTCTTTTATAGTCGCCTTATATTTCTGAATTGCTCCCAAAATATCATCCACAGTTGCAACCGCTCCGAATATCCCCCCTTCCATCTTCACAGACTCTAACGTACTCGTCCACAGCTCCGGCTCTGCAGCCGCGGTCCCATCCTCTAGAATCACACAATCAAACGCCCGATCATTCGCCTCACGCATTGTCGTGGAAACACAGACATCCGTCGTAACGCCAGTGATGACCAAGTTCTTGATCCCCCTGTTGCGTAGAAGAAGCTCGAAATCCGTGTGCGCAAAAGCGCCTCGACCCGGTTTGTCAATGACTGGTTCGCCAAAGATTGGGTACAGCTCCTCGACGATGTCGTGGCCTTTCTCGCCGCGAACGAGGAGTCTTCCCAGTGGGCCTGGGGAACCGATTCCGAGGCCGGAGGGGTTGTTTCCTGAACGGAATGCTTCTCTGCTGGATAGCGTGGAAAGATCCGGTCGGTGTCCTATTCCACATTCAGTGAGTTGTTCCAAAAAAATTCAGCAGCTGCTGCAGTTTTCGATAAAATACCTTCACGCGTGTGGTATACTGGAAATCCAGCCTCACGGAAAGCATGCAGTAGGCGCTGAAGCCTCGGAATCAAGGCTATGGCAGCGGAGACATCGCATCCCTGAAATTTCATGTATCCATCGACCGAGCAGACTACAGGGAGTCAATTATAATTAACTCAGCTCCTGCACAGCAGTAGAAGCCTAAAACGAACTACTAGGATGGAGGCTTCCGGTATCAACATACAATCATTCTGCATATCAACGATCACCAGCGCCGTGGATGCGGGACTGAAGATCCCATTTTCCGGCCAGGCATATGGAGCGGCCTGGATCTGTATCTTGGGGAGCGCAGAAGGTTCCGCCTGCGCTGGGCGCATAAGAGACGACGACAGCCTGCGCAGAAGAGGTCGAGGGGTTTTCCTTTTTCTCCACGCTGTAGAACCCAGGAGTGTGGCCAGACCGGCTCCAAATGCGGTGCCCGCCAACACTGCGGCGGTGGTTAGGAGCACGAGACGACTTTCATGCATATTTTAAAAATATACTGGAATCTGGGACAAGATGTCTATTCAGAGACAATGAGAAACATTAATTGTTTCCGTCACAGAGTTCCGGTGTTTCTTCTATGCATGGGCTAAATGCTTGTTTGGACTGGCATGATATCCGGTTATCTGGGAGATAACGCCCATTCAATTGGCCAATAGCCGCTCAAAAATAGTGTATTTCAACAACGTAATTACCGGATCTCAGACGATGGGCGTTGCTTTCCCCTGCTTTCCTTGTCTGGATGCTCCCTCGGTGAGGGAGCTCATGGCCTTCAGTGACCACTCCACAGCGGTTGAGTGCTCACTTTCTTCCTGCAAGGCCAATGTCTACACACAGACTTGTCCAGAAACTCAAGGCAGAGCGGCATTCCCAGATACAGCAGACTAGCTGTGCATCGCGAACCAATCTCAGCGGCACATTCTTCGTCATTAGGGCAGGAAGTCGTTGGCACACCGTTGTCAACGGCGTACACGGCGACAAAGCACGGACGGATCGGTCTGACGCGTGGGATAACTACACCAAAGATGGCCTGCGCATCGACATCATCTTCTAAGCGCATACAGAGCCGCCTATGACGACGAAGTCGCTACTGATTTGACAGGCGATGGACGAGCGGGACCACCGCGGTGCTCATGAAGCGGATGGGAAGGCCGCAAGAAATCGCCGGCGGGGTGATTTGTTTGTCCGGAGACCGCAGTTTATTTGTAACTGGCGCAACCCTTTTCGTGGATGGAGGACACACTGAACGATAGATTCTGACGTCTTCAGGCTCGTATCGCAGAGGACGGCCACTTCAGGATTGCAGTCAATTAGGGCTTGCTTCAGTTCTGTCCCCGAAGGCCTACCCAGAAGGGCTTTGGTCTGCGCTGAGGGGAAGCATTTCTGCGGTTTGCAGTACGCTGCCGACTATTGTCCAGAGCAGTTCGTGTGCATTTCGACTATCAACTCTGAAACATTTAGAATGGCATCCCATGGATGGGCACCATTCATTCGTAATTGTCTTAGTAATCGGGCCATGGCAGCTGCCTGCGCTCTCGACGGACATGGCCGCGGGGTTGAATTACGACTATCTACCTGCATGCCTCAGTCAAGTTGATAGTTAGAGTTCTTTAATTCCCGCGGAGCGCAAATTTGTTTCCACGATGACTCTGGAAAGTGCTCATTTTGGAATCGCATACCTTGCCATCGCGATATGGATGTATCTCAAGCCGGAGCACGCCATGTTCAGTTCACCGGCGGGAACAGCGGCCGCTTCGTGCGTCCTCGTTGCCCTATTCGGGTTGCTCTATCGCTTTATATTGTACCCCAAGTTCTTCACGCCTCTTAAGCATCTTCCAACGCCTCCTGTAAGCGACCCACCTGCATGCGCTCAAAGAAGCTCCTTTCGTCTTGATCTAATAGGTAGCGTAGGACTGGCACTGGTTTAGAGGCAACCTCACTTCGGTTATGATGAGAGATATCTACGACGTTATGAGGCAATGGACGGAGACTGTGCCCAATGATGGTCTGATCCGGTACTACATCACCAGCAACCTTGAAAGGGTGGGCGTTGTGGGCACCAAGGCGCTCAGTGAAGTCCTCGTCCAGAAAGCGTATGACTTTGAGAAGACGGAGATGATGAGAGCTATGCTCGAGCGTATCACTGGAGCCGGAGTGCTCCTGGCTGAGGGCGAGGAACACAAGGTGAGCTTCTTCTGGTCTCCATTCAATAGGTCAGGATTTGTGTCTGACTTATTCTACAGATCCAACGGAAGAACCTCCTGCCCGCGTTCTCCTTCCGCCATATTAAGGACCTCTACCCGGTTTTCTGGTCTAAGAGCGTGGAGATGGTGAAACTCATCGAGAAAGATTTCGAACGCAAGCGGGCCGCCGGCGAGGACAATGTGATCCGGGTGAACGATTGGGGAAGCCGAGCGACTCTCGACATCATCGGCGTCGCAGGAATGGGCCAGGATTTCCAGTCGCTGCGCGATCCAGACAACGAGCTCAACAGGCAGTATCGCGCAGTAACTTCGGAGCCGCCGCGCTTCCTGCAGATTCTCTTCCTGATTGGAATGCTCACCTCAACGCATGGGTTGATTCAGAAGTTGCCTTTAACACGCAATGAGGAGATCAAGAGAGCCTCCACCTATATCCGGGACGTAGCAAGGCAAATGATTCGTCAGAAGAAGGAGAAGTTGAAGCGTGGGGAGTCCTCATCCAAGAAAGAGATTGATATTATCTCCGTAGCTCTGGAGAGCGGGACCTTCACGGAAGAAAACCTCGTAGACCAAATGATGACCTTCCTCGCTGCCGGCCACGAAACTACAGCCACGGCTCTGGAGTGGGCCGTCTACGCTCTTTCCGTACATCAGGACGTGCAGATACGGCTCCGCGACGAGGTCCGCGCAAATCTCCCCTCGATCTCCTCCGGATCTCCAGAGCACATATCTGCAGCCGCCGTTGACGCTCTCCCCTACCTCAATGCCGTCTGCAACGAGATCCTCCGCTTCTATCCACCGGTCCGCTTCACTGCTCGCACTGCCTGCCGTGACACGGTAATCCTAGGCAATCCCATCCCCAAGGGAACTATTATCACCTTCCGCCCTGATGTTATCAATCGCAGTGAGGCCCTGTGGGGACCTGATGCCACCAAGTTTAACCCGGACCGCTGGATGGGTCCCGGCCAGGCAAACACCGGCGGCTCGCACAGCAACTATGCCGTCCTCACGTTCCTTCATGGACCACGGAGCTGTATCGGGCAAGGCTTTTCGAAATCCGAGCTGGTTTGTCTAGTGGCTGCTGTAGTGGGCAAATTCCACATGGAGCTCGCGGATCCTAACAAGGAACTCGATCTCAATTTTGGAATCACGATAAAACCTAAGGATGGGACGTTGGCCAAGTTCACGTCGTTGGAGGGATGGTAGATTCACGATTTCATGAAGTTTGTTTATGATTCATTTGTTTCATGTTGTTGCTTCCTGGTATTCAATTCGATTAATTTATGCAGGTCCTCTTGATATTCAGCAATTGTAATACGATATATTAATGACTCCTGTATCTGCGAAGGCGAGAAGTAATCCTGATAGTCATAGAAACTGATTATATTCTAGCTTTAACACTCTCAATACTCGGTCTATCAATTCATCATCCTAATAATATAGTGTTTAAGGAAAAGGTGCTTAGATCAAGGAACGAATTACCATAATTTGAGAGTACGGTTGCAGTTGTCTCGCTCCCAGCCCCCCTCATGATCTTCGTGTTGACGCTCGGCTGGTACGCTTCGAGCAGCTTGGCCATGAAATCTGGAAAAGTTTGGTGCCGGACTTTTCAGGCGCTGCTGGATTTTTTCCTCCACTCGAAAACGGGCTTGTGCCTGATAGATAGCCCTACACTTGATTGATTTTCATGGGTCACGCAGAACGCTTAGTTCGCCAAGCAGCTTTACATCGGACATGGTCTTTTTATTTTTTTTAGGAAAGTAGAAAACATAGTAAATGGCCCTGAGCAGGGCTGGTAGACGGCCCACAACTTGACTGCAGGCGATGAATTTAGCGAAGTGGAAGAGGAGCCGATTCTGTATAATTGGGGATGTGACTTCCTTAGGTGTGTATGAATATAGTCGAATGAATCAGAGAGGAATCAGTAATATTGTCAGCTTGGCTAGCTAGTATAGACCATGGGCCCACACATAGCCATCATATTCTCTTCTCAGTGAGGAATACAAGCTGGCTTAAATGTCTTTCCAAAACCTTAATCTGAGACAAGCTATGCCCATCAGCGTCGGACGTATGAAATTCCGCACCGGCTTGGAGCTTCCCCAGGCAACATTATGCCTAACTCCGCTTGCACCTTTCTCCATAAACTTTTTCTTTTTCTTTTTTTACAGTGCCATTCCTGGCAACCATGGATACCCCCAAGTCTGAAGCTGCCAAGTTCAACCAGTTGATTATGAAGAAGCTGGAAAAAGCATTGGCAGCGGATCCTGAAGTTGACCTTGCCTCTGTGATTCCTTCACGCTACTCTAGTCGTCTGACCAGTCGCAAAGCCGAAGGTCAGCTTCACTTGATTCTGGTTGCACTTGGAAATCCAGCTGACGTATTCCAGTGCAGACGGCCGGGCTCGAAAAGTCAGACGGACTAATGTGCAATCGTTGCCATTTCCTGACAATGACGTCCGAAACCAGCTGGATCAGAATGCATCGCCAACTGTATTATTCCCATTATCACAATCTGTGAAAGAGCTGCTAGGGTGTGACGAACATAGCCCTTTACTCCCGAATAACTTGGTGCGAGTTGCCCATGAAGGAGAGGTAATATGGGAGCCCCAGTGGACGGGTTTCAAGATGGTCCTCAAATGTGGCCAAAATATTGCTCTTAAAGTCATGATGAATATGGATGATACTACCGAATACACTGCCTTGCAATATCTTCGAAACAAGAAGCCAACCATTCCCGTCCCTGAACCGCTTGGGCTTGTGCGTCTTGGGGAGCCTTTTTTCATGTTCATGTCTCTGATTCCTGGAGAGAACCTTGAGAGAATCTGGCCAAATCTCAATGATGTCGCTAAAAGTGGAATCCAGAAGCAATTGAATGCCATTTTTATGGACCTCCGGTCGCTTCCACATAAGAAAAACACACCCCTTGGCGGCATTGGGGGTGAAGGCTGTAAAGATTTGAGACGGAATGTCAGACATACGAAAGAGCCGATCCGGACAATTAAAGAATTTGATGACTGGCAATTTTCCAACCCCCACTTTGGCAGCTCAATCTATATCAAGTTTCTCCAGCAGTTCTCGCCTCCACTGCCTGAAGGAGTGACTTTCAGTCACAACGACCTCCGATTGGAAAATATCATGGTCAATTTTGAGAGAGGACAATGCCAGGTTACTGGAATCATTGATTGGGAGTATTCTGGCTTCTACCCTGAATATTATGAGAGTACGAAAGTGTCAAACTCTATTCGGCCACATGAGGACAGCGACTGGTTCTTATACATTCCTGACTGCATTTCTCCTTTAAATTATCCGCAAAGGTGGCTTCTCGATGCCATATGGTGGAAACATGTGGAATAGTTATATCCATTTCAACAGTCGCCCCTAGGTTATCTGTTTGAATGCAACACAATCTTCGCTGAACTAGCTGTAGCCCCTAGATTGGACCACGCTTATTCTTCAGCTTCCTTTTTTGTTTCACGTAGCTGCGATCGTCGCCGTCGATGATGCATTCATTCTCCAAATTGTCTAGCGCTTCAAGGACGAAATCTTGACAGTCCCACTCCACCGTTTCGTTGTCCACCTCAGTAGCCGCCACAGTATTCTCAAACTCCTCGAAGTCCCGATTGGCTACCTCGGTAAGGTAGATCTGTTCTTTTAGACGCTTTGAGCTGGCAGGATCGACATTTCGGGTGTTGAACTGGAACGATCCATGCTGTCCAACTACCTCATAGACAACGTGTTGGTTTCTCTGCTGTGCCACCAGAGCCCGGTGCATATAATTGCCCTCTCGCGGATCGTAGATGGCGCAACTGATCTGCCAAGCCTAGGTAAAGCAAAAACATTAATAAGGCGTTTGTCAGAAAGCCCTAAAGTTTGTTGGGTGGTTGTACCATTGAATCTGATGACTCGAATTTGATGCTCTTACAATACTATGTAATATGAAAATGAAGAATCCGAAAAGCCCAAGGTTGTGCTTCATGGAACTGAAAGTAAAACACTGTCCTCCTGCTCATTTATACATGGTTTGTACACGGTTCTTTTTGCTTAATCCGTGTCATGCACCGCACCTGGTGCCTATTGCGACACGCCATAGAGCTAATATGTTGCTACTTGTAGCAACGTGCAGTATCGTCTCATCCATCATGAAATATTCTCTCCTCGTAGATAAGCTGCCTTGCAACGGAAAGGCTATGCGAGCCCCATGCGAGCCGCTCACTGACGGTCAAAGTGGTAGAAAGAGTCATAAGGTTGTGAGTCACATCAGTTACGGGGTTATTTGTTGGCCGGTCGGCCAAAAGGATCTGCCAAAGCACAAGCTTTCGGCCTGCACTGGACCATCAACATTATTCTTTGATGTGCGCCACTACCTAATTGGAGTTTCTTGCGGCAATCCTGAGGCCCACTTTCGCGCCAGGGTTGGTTCCTATTTGCCACGAATAGCGGTTCATTCGGATTCGGGCCGCAGCTGGAGCCTAATGTGGATACAAGACAACCCCCTGCTGCATTAGGTATACAACGCAACCAAATCAAGTCGATAATGCTAGCAACCCCGAAATCTCCTTCTACTTCCAGACAGAAAAAGCAACGTCTTGATACAGCTAACACCCTAGGTCTCCACGCACAATTCCAACTTGCCCTGCGCTCCCATCTCTGGTTCGTCCGTCGCACTTTCAGTAAAGGTGACTGATTACTGGGAGACAAATATGATTAGAAGTTGGTTAGTTGATTGAAATCCAAAATTCAAAACTGTAAGTGGACAGCTGGGTCATCTGTGTTCCCGTACAAGGCCAAAATTACCAACATTATCCGCATCAGTAGATAAGAGACAGACCCATATGTAGCGCACTGAGGACCAGCTGTTTCCTTACAAAAGCCTTAACGAACAAATTAAACTTTTGAACAGCATTCTGGAGTGAAGTTGATTAGGGCTAGAGAATGGTAATTAAAAGCATGTGAACATGAAGAAGTCCACAATCATCTTAGCCACATATCAAAACAGGTGTCGAAAGATGCTTTGGATTGAGCAGCCATAATACATACCTAGGTATGTCTCCAGTGCGTTACATATTCTGGGTCTGGGTCTTATCAGGTATCGCGGATAGTGTTGGTCTTTTTGGCCTGGTATGGGAGCGCAGGACCCAGCTGTCCCCTTACAGCATACTAGTAATCTCTCCTGAGCATAAAACCTGCGGAGATTGTTTCTCATTCAAGACCAGACTTAATGGCTTCTTTGGTCTGTCGACTGAACTTCATGCTAGGGGCACACCAGCTGCGGAAGAGGTAGGGAGCTGCTGCCATACGACTAGAATAGTGGAGCCTCTGCCTCATCTGGATATGTAATTAACCACTTCAAGGCCCCGTCATTAGAATCGTTCCTTTCGACTCAGACAGAGAATACGGTGCATGGCAATCCCACCAAGATATATAATTCCCTAGATTTATTCAGCTCCTCGTGTAAATGAATGAATTTATAACATAGGCGATGGACCTGCTAGAAGCAAGCATGCTTTCCCAGCATTGAGTTGGACAGATGATGTTGGATAGGTAAATATGAGCTGTGAAACATGCAATACAACCATCTTAAATGCGTGGCGAGTCTACTGATGACCAATGAACCACTGTGCCACTAGTGGTAGGCTGGAAGCCAACTTGAATGTCAGTCTTTTGCTGCGGGACTGGGGATCCAGGTCCTCCGTGAGCTGGGATAATAGTAATTGTCGACAGAGCGTGGGCAGGTCAGCTCGGGTCAGCTCAGGCCGGGGCCTCGTTTGGCGCTTTCAGTTCACCTACACGAGATAAGAATGTCCAATAATACGGAATAGTCGGCACCATGACTAGTCAGAGTAGGAACGGTACAGAGAACAGCCCTGGAGAGCTACAGAAGCCCAGCTGGGCTGGACCTCCCTTGGCAAGTCTTGGGAGACTTGCCGTGATCAATGCCCGCCGACTAAGGAGAAAGCATGCATAGAGAATGATCTTCACTGAATAGCTGAATAGCACTTGAACTGCTGATGACCTCAAACAGTGGCACAGTGGCAGCTCCTATTGATGTCCACTCCCAGGCAACTGCTGCTGCAGTGCTCCTGTCCGATCCCAAGCCATCCTCCCATATTATCCTGGCTCACGAAACAAACATAAAATAAAACATACAGGCTCTGTGTAGGTTTGTGCAAACTGGTCACAATGTCTGGCAATTTTTCACAACACTCCCACAATCTGTCAAATCAGTTGCAGTCATGTGTAGTTTCAATGGCTGAATAGCCCTAGAGCCACTATTCCGGTTCAAAGTCAGGCTATTCTAGCAATCAGAGCACCACCAGATCCTCCATTTTGTTTTGGGCTCAATGTACACTGTCAATAGAGCTGAATACATGATTCAAGTTTACTAGTATCAACCTTTCATGATCTTTGATTCTCTTTGTCATTCAAAGAAAAGAGCTGGAAAGATCTTGTTAAATGTTCATCTTCCTCCACATTTGGATATCAAAAGACCAGTTCTCCACTCTATGAGAAGACAGAACCTCATCACTATTTTCCAAGTCCTATTTCGACCACCATGATACTCCACACTATTTGTGTCTTGCTTCCAATTTTGATGGTCCCATCCACACTTGGTGCTCCTCAACCTCCCGCTGAGACATTCCAAAAAATGTGAAGTACCAGATATTGAGGCAGAAGACTTCAATTATGTGGAATTTAACCACATCATGGATGGAAGTGAGGAAGCCATAAGGCTTGCCAGACTTACTGCTAGTATGTGGCCTGCTCAAAGGGCAGAATATAACACAATTTTCCAAAAATATTTTGACCCGATCAGTAAAGATTTGGTCAGGTGTAGGGTTTCTCCACCTCTCTTTTCTTTTCTCTTCTTTTATCTTCTTTTCTGGTTTCTTTTCTGGTTTCTTTTTCTTTTGTGTGTTTCTGTGTGTGTATGGGGCTAGCTTTTTGAGAACATCCCCTGGTATAGCCATGAGACTACTAACATCTCCAACAATGGAATAACAAAGCAGCAGTCTTCTGGAACATAACTGGTACTTTTTATCAACCACAAGGTGCCAAACCAAGATGACGCAACGACTTTTTTTTGGGCAAATTACAATTAGCAGAGGTGCCAACAAGGTGGTGGGAGATACTGAATATCCTGTGTGTCCCCTAGGACGCGTGCATGTCATCAATGGACTGAACCACAATCACATAGATGTGCTTCTCTGCCCTCATGCGCTGCTATTTGTAGCTGATGCTTGATGCAAAGCTGAAGTAGGGGCACCTGTCACCTGTGACATCTTGGATCCTCATGTCTCTTGGAAAATGAGAACTCTCAGAGCACTCCTGCTCTACATATATCTTCATATTCCGCATTTGGTTTCGCCACCATTATCTCAACTGATGACTTGGAACTATCAGTTTAGTCTGGGTGCATGGGGAGCACGTCAGGTGAATAAGCATGTGGCCATTGTAAATCCCGAAAGCTACATTTGGTGTGCGCTTGAGCTCCACTGGAATCAGTCTTGCAATCATACATTCGAGCCTCCAGTACCCGAAGACGACGCAGATCCACGTCTTGACATGAGATGGCTTATTATTAAAGATCTACCGAAAGAAATGCGTCCAATTCCGGAACCGGAAGGGTACCTCTGAGGAGCGCCGGATCCTCATCAGCATGTGGTGCGTCTATGCGGACGCTAGGTTTACAAAAGAATGCCATACACGGCAACTCGCTATGGGATGATTGTCCAGCCTGGAAATCAGTTTCTGTCTACCGATATTCGTCCCTGAAAACCATCACCTTCTCGATCTCCTCTCCATTGGCTCCTTCCTCCATCCAAGCCCGGAACATGCCGCCGCAATTGAAATCGAACACGACCTTCCCCCGTCGCAGGGCTCTCTTCTCAGTTTCGTCCGCGCCGTAATCGCCGGAGACGTCAATTTCGGCCTCAATTCCAATTATCCCTCCCGTTCCTTCAGCTGTCTTGCCCCAGCGCTTGCCCGCGGAACGCTGTAGCTCTCCATTCGGCCCTGCAACGGCTGTGACGGCTTCTCCTAGTGTCTTCGGAAACGCGCTTGGAGAGGAGAAGCGGAGCATGGCGGATGTCGTTCGGGCAGCAGCAACACGAATAAATGAATCACCGTTTCCGGTTCCTGAGACGGCGATTGCACGTCTCTTCTTGACCTTTCGAGGGGAAGACGGGTATTGAGACAGCAAACCCTGCTTTTCGTCGTCCACTGGTGACGTTCCAGGCCGTACACAACTATACACAGGAGGCTCCTCCCTGAGAAAAACAGGTAGACAATCTCCGAGGAACGAACGGCCATCACGAGCCACGCCCCGAACCGCCGACCCAAGGCCATCAGGAGCAGGAGAAGCGTCGTCCCCTGAAAACCAGCTATAACCAGTGCCGAGCCCGCGTTTGTATTCCATGTTTCCAGTCCCAGTTCCAGCTCCTCTGAGTTCGTCGAAATTATCACCCTCAACGTCCCATGCCTCAGCCCAAAACCCCGCCCCCAACGTCGGCGTATCACCTATCCTCCCAGGCACCTTGTTCGTCAACCCCCCCGTACTCGTCGCGACAGCAAGATTCCCCCATTGATCCAAACACACACACACCCCACCGTCCCCTGACTCATGGTCACAGTCTCCTTCTCCCCGCGGAGTCCCCGAAGATGCTCCTCCCACCGCTTCTTCGTCCAGAACCACTCATCAGGCATGAACTCAAGCCCCCAGTCCCGCGCCAGCTGCTCCACATACGGGCCCGCCAGGTGTGAATGCATATTGCCCCCGTCTCCACTCGGGTTCCCGGACGCATCATACCCTGTCCGCAGGAGACACTCGCGAGCAAGCTGGATGGGGTGTCGGACGCTTCGGACTCCAATCACGCCGGCGCCGCGCTTAAATGTCTCGGAATCTGCTTCATTGCTCTCTCGCACCGTCGTCACCATGACCGATGCTTCCATCTCGATCGTGCCGGCTGTCGTGAAGACGCTGCCGCGGCCGCAGTTGAAGAGTTCGTCGTCTTCCATTAGCGAGACGGCGTGGACGACGGCATCGAGAGCGCTGGCGCCGTTTTGGAGCTTCTCGCGCGTGGATCGGAGGTAGGAGAGGAGCGAGGCGCGGTATTGAGCCCATAGCTCTGGCGGCAGTGTCGAGCGCTGCATCGCGCCTGCGCCGCCATGGAGAATTAATGCGGGTTTGAAGGTTGGTGGAGCTGAAGTGGTCATTGTTGTGTTCCCGGAGATTGTTCTGCGATCTGTGTTTTCTTGCGCTGGTAGGCTTTGAAGTTACCGTCGAGTGCGGGGGGGAGGCAGGAAATAGTAGTCAAGTCTATAATTCTAAGAACTAAGCAGCAGCATTTGATAGGAGATAGGCTGTGGCAAAGACAAGAACCAAAAACTCCGACGTTGAAAATGGAAGGTAGATATGCTTATCGACCGAACGAACCCCGACCGCCCGACGCAGCGGAGACCCGACCTAGCCGGTTTGGAAACGAAACTGGGGAAATATTCTCTGGCATTACTCCCTCCTGTTGATTCGAAGGTTAATATACATGAATGAAGACGCTCTCAACAAGACCCGAGAGGCCCATATGGACACACTATCTCGCTTGCTCGACTTAAAAAATTATGGAAGTTTTTGAACTCCATCAACCAGAGGAGAAAGGACACCTCTATGTTCGTGTCGCCTTGAAAGAGAAAAACAAAAAAAAAAAAAGAGGAATAAACACCAGAACCGACACCGGAGAGAAGAGAGATTCGTGTAGTTATACCAATGCGATGCGAGGCGACGCAGAAAGAGAAACTGCTCTAAGACGATATGATACGGGTGCGAGAAACTATGCAATCGCTTTCTCGGACGCTGGAGGCGGAGGGGGTAGCTATGCAAGGCAGGCATACGTTAGTCAACATCACTCTCGACGAAAGAAGGCCGGTAGAATCCGCAGAAAATAGGAAACTCACATCTAGCCTTGTGTTGTCTGCCATCATCCTCTGGAAACCGATACCGACACCTTCGATAACAGCCAGGAAAACAGCGCACATGATAGCCGAGTTTCTGGCAGCCTTATATCCACCACGGACCGCGAGAGCACCACCAGTGCAGAAACCAGCGAGAACTAGACGTAGAAACAGAATCGGTCAGAAGGAGTGTGCGAAAAGCCTCACCGTAAGAGAAGGTCAAGAGAAAAAGCAAAGAGAAAGGCAAAAAGGCACATACTAGCATTGTAAGGGTCCTCCTTCTTCCTAATTCCCTTGATCGCACAATCAAATGTCGAGAACAAACCGCCCCATACACCAAAGTTGCCTCCGAGAACGGGGGCTCTCGCCTTGATGGCCGTGATGGCTCCTATCCGCCGCTCACCGTAGGGACTGTTTCTGAAACCTTTGACACCGTGCCAGACGGCGCCACCAATAGCCTAATAAAAAGAAAAATGTTCTCAGTACTGCGATTCTTGAAATCGTGTCGAAACAGGCACAAGACGTACACCCATGCAGAAAGCACCACCAAAATCGCTCAGCGCAACCCACGGACAAGGATCTCTAGAGTGATCCATGATGTAGACGTTTAAACGAGTCGAATATAATAGAGTAAACTAAGTCGAATGAAAGAGGAAATCAGACTAGTCGTGGAGACTAGAGCTGCAACTTATCACCCTCGACGTTGTCTTTACTCCGAGAACCACCGGATTTGCTGAATGTCCAGTGTCAAGTTGATCGGATGGGCGGGTCGTCCTACGCGATGACAAGGGGCGCAACCGTAGTCGTTATCCGTAAGCGGTTGGGGGTGCGAGGACGTCGCAAAGGCCGTGATGGAGAAGATGAAGTCGATACCGACCGGGTTGTGATGGACGAAATCGGGCTGCGGAGCTCGACAAAGGCGACTAACTTTTTTTTCTCGACCGGGGAAACGTGACCTCGGAGCAGAATTGGAGGTCACGTGGCGGTCGGGTGCGGACGCGGACGGCTGCCCTGCGTCCGCCCTAGAAACTCCCAACTCGTCGTTTAGTTCTTCTTGTATTTGGGGGGAATCTAATCCAATCATTTGGCTTAAAGACAGTCTCTTCTCTATACTTTTAAGTTTATGAAGCGGGAATGGGCTGCCGAACAGCAAGGACGGATCATGACGGCATATTCCAAATGAAATTCATCGTTCCTCCCTCATACGCCGGAAACTGACCTGCATTGCTGATCCCAAATGGTGCCATTGACGGATCAAAGGGCAAAGAGAGCCAGTCATCAGCATCTATGTTGTTTAAGAAAGATAGGAATCCCCCATCAGTCGCGGTATTGTGCGACGGAGCCGCTGTCTCGGTCACCGCCGTCTCATTGCTCTCTGTCGCTCGCACTCGAGAGCGGCGTGCCGTTGCAGACCGTCCTGTTACTCCATTGCTGCTCCTCATAGAGGCTGAGGATGCCAGTAGCTTCTGTCGCAGGCGCGACACGTGCGTGTCCAGTAGAGTTGCGTAGCGGGAGCCCAGGTGAATGTCGTCCAGGGCATTCGATCTGAGAGCTCGGATGCTTTGTTCGAGGATGTCGAGTGATTTTCTCACCTTCGATTGGCGGGTTCCTAAGCTGAGTGCCTTCATTAAGAAAATAGAGGAGCTGATGATGCGAAGGAATATGCGGACGGGTGAGAACCGGAGTGCGCCTCGGTCCGCAAGCTCTGTGACTTTTTGCAAGATCTGGCAGCATCCGTCGATGACTTCCTGGATGAATTCGTAGTCTATTGAGCTCACCGCTGTGCTTCGAAGTTGCTCGACGTTACCGTGATCAGAATCGGCGTCGGCAAGGATACGCTCAACCGCAGCTTGCATCCCGACGGAGTGTGTGTAGACGCGGACAAAATGGTACTCGATGTATAGCACGTCAAATAACGTCCCGCTCAGTACTATGACAGCATCAGTCGGAACGAATTAGGGAGACAAGGCAGAAGAACATACTAGGTTGTTGAAGATTCTTCTCCTTCCAGTGAGTAAGCAGCGGACGAAAGTGATCCAACAACCCTACATAGCGATCACCATGCAACTGTTGTCTCGCAAAGGAGACCGAGGGAAAGAACATGTCAGTGACAGATTTGGCCAGCTTTGTCAAATCCATCCAAGAATCCATGAAAGTCGTCCATTCATCGCCCGATTGGAGTGGTTCTCTGGCCGTCCTACCGCTCAGAACAGCGTGGTTCAGAGTCTGCGGCATAAGCGACATTCGGCCTATCCGCCATGCCAGTTGGTTGATATAGACGTAAAGAAGCTTCTGAACGCGCTGCCGACGACGCTCTATCTGGTCGGTTGTCATGAACCCCTGGCAGCCAGCGGAGAAAGCGGCGTCGTTACTGTCTGTTTCAAAGATTCCGATCTCATGTGCAAGGGATAGGGCGGAGCCAAGCAGCATCCAGGACATCTGGTCTGATCTCCTCGCGGGCTCGATCATATTCTCTAGCCACCTATTGTTTTCTGATGCTGTCGAGTCTGTAGAAACCGCACCTGTCCATGTGTCTGTGGTCTCCGTGGTCAGATCCCAATCCCATCCATCTATCTCCGGAGGGAAATGCAGCGAGCGCGGGTGCCACTCAGACATCAGCAACAAGGCCTCAATGGTACCGATTGTCCGGATCTTCGACCTGGATGACCTCTCCTGTCCAAATATAAGGCGAACAACGAGCTGCTGGCAGTGTCGCCAGAGCCTGTGGTGGACAAAGAAGTTCCTCGATTCGCCGCCTTCTCCTGGTAGGACATGGTACCGAGATGATATCATCAAGATTGTAGAGCAGAGGACGGGATCCCTAGAGATCAACAAATGGTGGTGATTATGGTCCGCGTAGAAGTTTGTCAAAATGGGCGACAGAGGAGACATATTCCTGAAGAATAGGTCTATAAATGTCACTGCTTCCGAAGCATTAAACCATCCCATCTTGACGAAGCGGCACGCTTCCCATACTTTGAGGACATCATGGCTCGACTGGGATACCTTCACCGGCCGCACTTTGATGGCAGGAGCTTCAGAGGAAATAGGGTGATTTCCGCGTAAGAAATTGTCTGCCATTAGACGATGTCTGTCGTCGCTTGCATCTGCGTCTATTGACCCATTCTCTCGACATACTTTGGAGCCACTTGGGTCATATTGGCGACTGTGAGCAGCTGCAGCCTCGAAGAGGATATTCAATGCATCATTGCCACTCGAGACCACTGTGCGCATCATGGAGCTCGCCAGAGTTGATTCGGGTTCTTGGTGGGAGCTCTCGTAAGGATGTGATTGTAATGGGCCGCTCGGGCTATGCGCTCCATCTTCCGCAGATGGCGTTTCAATATAGCCGCGATTGGCATTGGAAGTCTTGCGTCGCGTCCTCGACAATGGCTCACCATTATTATCGTCCGAGGTTGCAGCTAACACGAGTCAATACATGCTAAGACAATGACAAAAAATAAAAAAAAAAAAGAGCGCACCCCTTTTCTTCGTCCTCTCCCACGCCTTCTTCTCACTGAATACACAATCCTTGTTCTCCCGCCTGCATTTCGCACAGGGAGGTCCCGGCGGAGACCCATCCAGTCCCGTTCCCAACTCGCATTTCGCCTTCCGTTGCCGACAAGGAATACACGCCTTGTATGTGCGCTGATAGACCTTGTGGGGGACGTTGGCATCCCTGCCACGTCGTAGTACATCCATTGAATTGACAGGACCAATCACATCGTGAGCGATAAATAGAGAAACCAAGTCACGTCCATAGGCATGCCGCCTTCCCAGTCCAGGTTTCGAGCGACAAACGTAATTTCATTCCGCGCGACGTCAGACGGGTTGATTGAAATATCCGACGACAAGAACCAGGATGGAGCAAATAGCCGATGATATGCGCGGGCGGGGAATGGCCAGTGGCGGAGGTCCGGGAGTCCCTAACTGTAGGGTATTTGTGGGTATCCTATTAGATACCTAAAATATTGCGATCGAACTTGGCATCGGCTATGCTTGAGGATGACTTTTCATGTTCCAGTCCCCCTGGAAACGCTCTCTTGAACAGAGGGATGCAGGCGTGAAACTTGCAGAAAGCGGCCAGGTGCTTTAAGCAAATGAGAATACTGGTTCTTGTAGCCATTGTCGTCCCAATACAACATGGGTGGCCTGCTGGCCCAATGGTAAGGCGCTTGACTACGAATCAAGAGATTGCAGGTTCGAGCCCTGCGTAGGTCATGATATTGTTTTTCTCCTTTCTTTTTTCTTTGTTTGAATCATCGTAAAGTCTTTTTTCGACCTCCTATACGCAGTCTATCTCCGCAAAGTAGAGTGTCTGGATGGAATGACTGCATCTACAGGTTGAGGAACCTCCCCTTTCTGTGGCCCCTCTGCAGACAATGAAAGGCTTCCTTCCTTTCGGTGACGAACTTCAACCACGTACTTGTCGCACCACATACTCACCGCAGTCTAGGCAAACGCGAAAGCGTTCATCTTCCTTGTTTCATGCCGGGACCCATTCGTGGTACAGTTAGTACTGAAGGAAGACCCCCGCATCTCCATAGATCCCAACTGGGGTAGTGATGGTCATTGCTCCGTGCTCTGCGCCGACATGCGTGTCAGATTGGGGGCCGCTCGGTGACGGCGGCCACTGCAGTGATGGTACGATCCGATGTTACAGGGGTTGTTGCACCGCTGGTAATACATGTATAAATTAATGTGATGCTGTGCTGTCGCTAGATGAGCACCTCATGTCGTTCATCTACAGCACTACTAACACCTAGCACGCGCGTCTCGTCTCTACGGAGAACCAACTACTACATAGTACTACGTACTATTGACAAGGAGCATCGCATCAACATGACTGCACCCCCGAAATTCACCCTATACACCTACTTCCGCTCCTCGTGTTCGGCGCGGCTGCGCATCGGCCTAAACCTAAAGGGCATCCCCTACGCCTCCAAAACAGTGAACCTGCTAAAGGGCGAGCAGCTCACAGATGAGCACCTAGCAATCAACCCATCGGGAACCGTACCCGCCCTGGTCGTGGAATTCCCGACTGCAAACGCACCCAAGACCACCAAATTCACCATCACCCAATCTCTAGCGGCACTAGAATACCTCGAGGAAGTCACCGACACCAACCCTTTACTCCCGCCTGTCTCGGACCCGGAAACCCGCGCTACTGTCCGCACACTCGTTGATATTATCGCCTGCGACGTGCAGCCCGTCGCGAGCCTGCGGGTGCTCAAATGGGTCGGGAAGCCTGGCGTGCATATCGATAGGGAGAAATGGACGAGGGTGTTCATCGAGGACGGACTCCGTGCGTACGAGGCCATCGCAGCGTCCACAGCTGGGAAGTTCAGCGTGGGTGATCGGATCACTTTGGCTGATGTGTGCCTCTTGCCGGCTGTTTGGGACGCGGAGAGGGTGGGTGTGAAGCTGGAAGCGTTTCCGACGATTAAGAGGGTTGCTGAGGCGTTGGAGAAGGAGGAGGCGGTGCACAGTGCGCATTGGAGGGCTCAGGAAGATACTCCTGTCGGCTTGAGGTGAATTGAACCGGTCTTGTTCGTTGGTTGTGTCTTACTAGCGTATTAGGAGGCATGTCTTCTCTCATTCTTGAACACTGGACGGCGGCGACCTTAAGGTGTTTCAGCTCATACCAAATAAAGCCAATTTGTGTCAACATATATACCTGGACTTTTCAACTCACTCAGTTATGTATGGTACGCATCATTCTATTTTCAGCGCCGGGAGAATTGTCCCCGCACAGTCGCCGAAACCAACATAACCACCCTCCACGCCCGCTACACCCCGCAAGACAACTCTATCTCCATCTTCCAAGAAAGTCCTCTTCGACCCATCCGCCAGCGTAATCAGTTCTTCCCCCTTCGTCAACTCAAGGAGACTCCCCTGACTCCGCGGCTCCGTGCCAGATATCGTCCCACTCCCCAACAGATCCCCAGTATTCAAATTGCACCCGGTAACGGTATGATGGGCCAGCATCTGCGGGAACGAAAACAGCAGATTCCGCGAATTCATCCGCGAGACAACCGTCGGCTGCTGGCCACCACCGGGACCCGTAATCTCGACTTCGAGGGCGATATCATAGCCGTTCACTGCGCGCTTCTCACGCAGATAGGGCAGTAGCGATTCGCGATCTCCTGGCTCGAGACCGGGGGCGCGGAATGGCTCCAGCGCATCCACCAAGACCACCCAGGGTGAGATGGTGGTTGCGAAGTTCTTGGCAGTGAATGGACCAAGCGGCACATACTCCCACGCCTGGATATCGCGAGCTGACCAGTCGTTCATGAGGACGAGGCCGAAGATATGGTCCTCTGCTTCGTCAACGGGGATCGGCTTCCCCAGCTCGTTCCCCTTGCAGACGAGCGCGGCCAGTTCAAGCTCGATGTCGAGTCGCTTGCAAGGGGAGAAAACGGGCACCTTGGGGGCCGACGTCGAGACCGGGCTGGCTAGGATCTGACCATTCGGGCGACGGATGGGAGTGTCGGAGACGACGACCGACGAGGCCCGTCCATGATACGCAACGGGTAGATGCTTGTAGTTGGGCTGCAGGGCGTTGTCGGGCCCGCGGAATAATACACCCACGTTGAATGCGTGGTTCAGTCCGACGTAGAAATCCGTATAGTCGCCTATCTGCATGGGGAGGTGGTTGGTCACCTCCGAGCGAGGTCGGAGGGCCTCTTTCTGCAAGGGGATATTATCCTTGAGGATCTCCGGATAGGGTGTGTCTGCCTTGAAGATCGTTTGTAGGTATTCGCGGACCTGGCGATGGATTGGACGGCCGAGGGCTGCGAATGCGTTCAACATGGGCTGGTTGAACACGTCTAGCTGCGCCTGGATGACCGGTAGTTTGGAGAAGCCACCGCAGCAAGAAAAGATGTTTAGATTCAGTGCATAGTCTCCGATGGCAACTGCGGGGACGCGAGAGGTGTTTTGGGCAGTGGAGATGATGCCAAAGGGGATATTAGCCAACGAGAAGGGCGAGGACTGGGGGATCTGGAGCCAGGATGCCATACTGCCAGCTGCACCCTGTACTGATGACGGTCACAAAACAAAATCCACAGCAGGAAAATACAGGTTTAAATCTGCCAGACTTTGTCCCTGGACAAGAGTTCCAGATGCTCTCCCTCCACGGCGGAAACCATCCGCGTTCGCTTATCGCCGGCTGGTTGAAGTTCCCCGGATCTGCAGCAGATCCCCCACAGCAACCACCGTGTGTTGTCTACAGTATATAGATAATAATAACCAGCTTCTGCTGGGACTCAATGAGGACACGAGTCCAGCAGTCTGACAAACACCATGCCGACCTCTACGTTTTCCCACCCCGATCCATACTCCTACCAGTGCGGATTCGATTCGTACCACGAGTATGCCCCACTGTCTATGGATACAAGGTACTGATAGTATAGTGTATAGTGCCAGCTAACTTCCACCAGAACAGAGGCCATCGACGGCGCACTGCCCATCGGCCAGAACTCCCCACAGAAAGTGCCATACGGCCTGTACGCCGAGAAGCTCTCCGGAACAGCATTCACAGCGCCCCGACACGAGAACAAGCAGACATGGGTGTACCGTATCCTCCCCGCGGCCTCCCACGGGAGCTTCGTGGAAGAGGAGGCCGACTCGTACCACACGCGCATGACGACGGAGTCATCTAAACTACACCACATCCCCAACCAGCTGCGATGGAACCCGTTTGATCTCGACAATACGGTGGACTGGGTCCATGGACTCCACTTGGTTGCGGGGGCGGGTGATCCAGCCTCGAAACACGGTCTGGGCATCCTTCTGTACGCGGCTGGGAAGGATATGGGGAATGGAGCCTTCTATTCTGCTGATGGAGACTTTCTCATTGTCGCTCAGCATGGCGTCTTGGATATTCAGACGGAGCTGGGAAAACTTCTGGTTCGTCCGAATGAGATCTGTGTTATTCCTAGAGGGGTGCGGTATGTTGCCCAGAACTACTCTTGTGCCTATGGTTACTGGTAGCCCCTCCCATGCGTTGACGGCTAATGACTCTAGATATCGTGTTACTCTCCCCGCCGGCCCCGTAAGAGGGTACATCTGCGAGCTGTACCAGGGGCACTTCCAGCTCCCCGAACTAGGTCCGATAGGATCCAACGGACTAGCCAACGCACGCGATTTCCAAGCGCCGATAGCCTCCTTTGATGACGACGAAGACGAGAAGAATCCTGTAGAGTACAAACTGTACAGCAAGTTCAACAACCGACTCTTCTCCACGCATCAAGACCACACCCCATTCGACATCGTAGCCTGGCACGGCAACTACTACCCCTATAAGTACGACCTGGGCCGCTTCAACACGATCGGCACAACTTCCTTCGACCACCCGGATCCGTCCATCTTCACCGTTCTGACCGGCCCGTCCGATCATATCGGGACCGCCGTCGCTGACTTCGTCATCTTCCCGCCTCGCTGGCTGGTCGCGGAATCCACTTTCCGTCCGCCGTGGTACCATCGGAACACCATGTCTGAGTTCATGGGTCTGATTACGGGTGATTACGATGCGAAGACAGGCGGTGGGTTCCAGCCTGCGGGGGCGAGTTTGCATAATGTTATGAGTGCGCATGGGCCGGATGCGGACGCCTTCGAGGGAGCTAGCAATGCGGAGTTGAAGCCGCAGAAGGTCGGCGAGGGGAGCATGGCGTTTATGTTTGAAAGGTATGTTTTTTTTTTTTTTTCTTTGGTACTCTTATACTGCAGATAGATCCATATAACTAATTTTCAATGACAGCTCGCTTATGGTCGGCGTGTCGGAATGGGGTCTCAAGACCTGCCAGAAGGTGCAGGAGGATTACAACGAGCACAGCTGGCGTCCGTTGAAGAGACACTTTAAGAATCCTAACAAGCGTAGCCAGTAGGATAGCTGATGGCTGCAATGGCTGTACTGAATTAATGCTATTATTCTTATATCCTTTCAATCCCAGCAGGCGTGCACAGTCAACCTTCTACCTCCTTCCTCATCGCCTCCTTCACAATGGCCCCACACATCTTCGCGTACGGATTCGTCTTCACAGCCAGACTGCCCGCGATCGGATTCCCGTATCTCGCGCCTTGCGCAAAGTCGCGGCTCGCCATCTCCTCGAGTTGATCGGCTGACCGATCCAGAATACGAACACTATTCCCCTGCGTACTATCCACCCCATCAATCTCCCTCGGCTTGTAAACAGGAATAGTACAAACACCCGCGAGGCCAATCTCCCTCTTCGACCTCGCAGCTCGAAGTAACAAGTACGCCCGGTGCGTATACGCATCAGCCAAGATGCGTGCCTGAGTCCTCGACACCCGTTCCACGGGCTGTCTCGGCGAGGCCAACGAGATAGCCTGTGCCAAATCATGGAAGAGAGCGGACACACTCTCAGAATCATGCGCCGGGTCCGACTCAGAGCTAGAGAGGAGGAACATCTCTGAGTCTGCAAGGAGCATCCTCCGCGCTTGTGCCCGATTCACGTACGCGGATGGATAAGTGGGGTGTTCGTGGATAAGGGCGTCAAGGGCTCTGAGTGCTTCTTGGACTGCTTCCGGGGCTGCGTCGTTTTGAACGCTGTGGACGATCTCGAGTTCTCTGTTCTGTAGAGATTCTAGGGCCTCTGGACTGAGGTTAAGGTTGAGAGTTTCTGGATACGGAGGGAGAGAGGGGTCGATGGATGATGTAGTATCTGTAGATGTGGATTCGGAGTCGAAGAGGGCGCGCAGGACGGCGGAGTCGTTGGTTGTTAGTGCTGCGGGCATGTTGTTTCTGGAGACTGATGGACAGGCAGATGGATTCTCGATCGTCAGATGAAGGTGAGAATACAACGACAAGGAGCCTTATATTGCAAAAGGAAGTGCAACTGGCACTCTGGACTAGAATATGACATCCTTCCCCAGGTTGCAGTTGACCAATCAAGCCCTAATCAGCCACGGGTGTCTCCAAATACCCGCCTCCAGCCGCAGATCTGTCCCAGCATCCGCCCTGAACCGACGCAGGGATGCATTGGACGCCAGGATTTCAGCCGGGCACGTTTGGACCTTCGATCATGGATGGGAGGGTTGTTGTCGGTGGAAACGGCGGGGGTTGTGCGCCGTTTGCGTGCCTTATAACAGGACACGGTCCTTCCTCGAGCTGACAAGACTGCACTGCATCGCATCTCTGGACAGCTTTGAACAGCTCTCCTCTGCATCAAGTCATCTGTCTAACAGCCACCACCTTATTGTTATTGATTTCCAAAACGACGCTCTTTCATCTACTATCATGGCCCCCTCAGCGATCTCCACCCCTCCCACCGAGGCATCTTCCCTCTCCTCCTACAGAGCCTACGACCACGTCCACTGGTACGTAGGCAACGCCAGACAGGCAGCATCATTCTACGTCACTCGCATGGGCTTCCGCCGCATCGCCTACCGCGGCCTCGAAACGGGCTCTCGCGCCGTCTGCTCCCACGTAATCCGCAACGGCGACATTACCTTCGTGCTGACGTCGCCTCTCCGGTCTCTGGACCAGTTGGACCGAGTGCCCCGAGAGGAACAAGACCTGCTGAGGGAAATCCATCACCATCTCGAGCAGCATGGTGATGCCGTTAAGGACGTGGCGTTCGAGGTTGACGACGTTGACACCTTGTTGGGTGCTGCTGCCAGGAACGGGGCGAAGGTCGTCTCGCATCCGCAGACGCTGAGTGATAAGAAGGGGTCCGTCAGAGTTGCTACGATCCAGACATATGGAGAGACGACGCATACATTGGTCGAGCGGGTGGGATATTCTGGTGTCTTCCTTCCGGGGTATCGCGAGAGTGACCACGGAGCGGAGGATCCTATTTCGAGTCTGTTGCCCGGAGTGCAGCTGAAGAGGATCGATCATTGTGTGGGCAACCAGGACTGGGATGAGATGGAGAAGATTTGCGAATAGTGAGCCCGACTGCCTAGAGTATTTTTGTTTCTGGCTTTGATGGCAAGCTATTAACTGCTCCCAGCTACGAGAAGGCACTCGGTTTCCACCGATTCTGGTCCGTTGACGACAAGCAGATCTGCACGTAAGTTGTCTCCATACTTACTTACTACATCTATGTCTATATACTCACGATAATAGCGAATTTTCCGCCCTCAAGAGCATCGTCATGGCATCCTCCAACGACATCGTGAAGATGCCCATCAACGAACCAGCGAAGGGCAAAAAACAGTCCCAGATCGAAGAATATGTCGACTTCTACAACGGTGCAGGTGTGCAGCACATCGCCCTCCTCACCGACGATATTATCCGGGATATCACGAATCTCAAGGCTCGCGGCGTCGAGTTCATCAAAGTCCCCGATACGTACTACGCGAACATGAAGACGCGGCTGAAGTCGGCCGGCATGGTGCTGGAGGAGGACTTTGAGACTATCCGCAGCTTGGATATCTTGATCGATTTCGACGAGGGAGGGTACCTGTTGCAGTTGTTTACGAAGGTATGTTTTATCAGTAATAAATAACATCTACTTTGCTCAAACTTACCGTTGGCTAACGTACTCAGCACCTCATGGATCGCCCAACGGTGTTCATCGAAATCATCCAGCGGCATAACTTCTCCGGCTTCGGAGCTGGGAATTTCAAGTCGTTGTTCGAGGCTATTGAGCGCGAGCAGGAACTCCGAGGAACTCTGGTATAAGCCTATACATAGGACGTGTCTTGTTGCTTCATTTTTTGTAGCCTGTCAGCGCCTTGCATTGTCATTACTACATTATCTCGCTTCATTGTACGGACTTGGGATATGCCTGAACCAACGAGCTATGCCAGTATTTCCAGAAGATCATCGGAGCGTATGTACAGCAAGTAATAAAGGAGTAGAGTAGAGTAGAGTGAAAGGCAAAAAGGCCGAGAGAATTCATGACTGGGGAATTGCCCTCTTAGCCAACACGGCCGAGTTCTCATTCAAATCCGCCCAGTTGTGCGCATCGTAGCAAGCCTGTCGACTCAGCAGCACTGCTCGTCGAGTGCGCTCTCGTAGCTCCGCCTCGTACCCGTCTATGGCCTCCTTTTGCGACGTCTCCCCCTTGAATACGCGCTCGATGGCAGCGACAAGATGGAAGGCGTCTAGAAGGCCGTGGTTCCCTGCCTCGCCGCGGTCTGCACAGAGTCAGCACGAAGGAAGAGGTTCTGGGAGTCAGTTCTCGATGGCTTCACTCACACATGGTCATTGCATGCGCCGCATCCCCAGCTAGAGTAACGCGACCATCCCGATTGTCCCAGTCCAGACACTCCCAGTCAGCCAGCGTGACTTCCACAACTGGAGTCCCGTCAGGAATGCTATCGATGGCTCGTCTGAGTGACGGCTCGAATCCCGCAGCCCGTTTCTTCATGTTCGCCAGTTTCTCCTTATCCGTAGCAGGGACCTCATCTTCAGGACCCTTGAAGGGCCAGGAAATGCAGATCTGAGCGCGGTATCTCTCTCCATCCGTGCCGAGGGTCCCGTTGGCCTGGGGCGTCTCCAGGACCGAGAACCAAAGAAAGGTGCCTGTGGGCGGATGACACCCCTGGAAGAGCAAGGGGTCCATGTCCCGCAGCGGTTTGATCTCATCTGGCCTCATTTCCACAGCGACTCCCGTGAACTTAATGGGTAGGAGCTTGTTCTGGTACGCGTCCGGTCGGAGCACCTGGCGCACTCGCGATCTGCCCCCTTCGATCCCCACGATCAATCTCCCCGCTGCCCTGGTGTTGTCGTCGAAGATCACCTCCGCCACCGCCGCTGCCTCCTTATCAGTATCTGCGGGCGTGTCGAGCCCCACGACGCGTCGACCCCAGTGGACACGGTCTTCGATGCCCTGGAGGAGCGCCAGGCGCATTTTCTCGCGGTTTACGCGCCATCGCTGGTTAGGCGGGATCTTGAATTTTGGCTCGCCCGTTTCCAGGTTGATGAAGAGGAAATTGCCGTTGTCGTGCTGGGCCACCTCAGGGTCGACCTGGACAGCTTGGACTCTCTCGAGGATGTCTGCGGGGACCATCTGGCGGAAGTACTGGAGGGCCCAGTGCAGAGTGATGGCCCATCCCTGTCCGCGGGCGTCGGGTGTGGCGTCGCGTTCGTAGATCTCGAATGGGATTCCTCGCTGATTACGGTAGTTAGTTCTCATGGCAGGTCAAGAGACGCAAAAAAAAGGCACACAAAGAGCACAAGTAGACAATACCTCCTTCAGTGCTTGACCGAGCGTCAGGCCAACGATGCCTGCGCCGACAATCAGCACCGGCGCGGAGTCTGTCATGTCGCCAGAACAGATTTAAATACTCCGGACGCGAGGTGGACTCTGTATAGGCAAGTACTGTGTAATAAATAAATTCTCTTAAAAAAAAAGAAAGGAACCGTTACGTGGTACAGCGCGGACACAATCGCTGACAATTCATGCATGCATCGTCTGACAGCAACACCGATAAGCAACGGATGACACCATGGTCGGCGTCAACAAGGAGCTCCCCTGAGGGGCATTACCCCTCCGTCGCCTAGATAAATCCGTCTTATCGAGCTTCCGCGCCGCCCGTCGGCCGCCGGTAAGCCAGCTTCGAGCCAATAATCGAATGCAGACGAGGTGGAACGGCGGGGCTGGTCGTCGTTGGCGGGGAGGGACCCGAGGGGCACAGGAAGAACAGGCACCGTCTTGTGCGGAGAGAGAATACAGCTCGGTGCAGTTGGTATATATCAGGTGAAAAAGAGCGTGTGCGGTGCGCAAGGCAACAAACGAGTAGTTCAGAACTAAACCAGACCTCCAGGGAAAATGGCCTCCCAGCATCACGAAGCCCTCAATCCCATCCATCCCTCCGTCCTCCCACACCTGGATCCGGTCTTCGTGCGCCTCTACAACGAGAATGTCGCCAACACTCCCAACAGGCCCATTGACCTCTCGATCCTCCGGTCGAAGTATTCCGTGCTGTACTCGTACGGCACGGGTCCTGCCCCGGACTGTGCGCGCGTCTGGGACGCTGAAGTCCCGGCCTTCGAGGGCACCTTGATTCCAGTGCGAGTGTATGAGCCAGCATCGCCAGGGCCGTGGCCCGTCCATGTCGACTTCCACGGCGGAGGTACGTTACGTGAGCCGACAGAGGACGAGATACCATTCGAAATGGGCAAACAGATCCGAAGCTAACAACAGTGTACCATCCGAACAGGCTGGGGTCTCGGCGATCTCGACACAGAAGCTCACATCTGCAAGCACCTCTGCGTCAAGGCCAATGTCGCCGTAATCGACGTTGGCTACCGTCTTGTCCCCGAACACCCCTTCCCCATCGGCATTCAGGACTCCTTCGCGGCTCTACAGTACATCCACCAGCACGGCGCAGAGAAATTCAACATCGATCCCACCCGGATCTCCATCGGTGGTGTCTCCGCAGGAGGAAACATCGCTCTGATATGCGCGCATCTCGCGCGTGACGTGAAACTACCTCTGCGACTGGTAGTGTCAGGCACGCCGACAATCGACGACATCTCCAAGTACCCATCAGCTCAGGATTCGCCCTTCGCGTCGATGCGGGACATGGAACACGCGCCCACGCTCAACTGGGCACGACTGAAATGGTTCGATAATATCAAATGGCAGAGTCTATCGACTGACCCGGCCGAGCGCGAGAAGCAACTGGCTGCCGTGAAGTGGTATGCCAATGCGCTGAATGCGCCGGACTTCTCTAACCTGCCCAAGACCGTCGTCTACACGGCTGGCTGTGATCCGATGCGCGATGAGGGCGAGGCGTATGCGAGGAAGTTGATCGAGGCCGGGAATGAGGTTGTGCAAAGGAGATTCCTGGGCGTTCCGCATCCGTTTATGCATATGGACAAGGGTAAGCACAGTATCCTGTTCTCCCTTTCCCCCTTGTCCCCCTTCCGACCAGCTAGTTGCTGACGGTGAGCAGACCTGTGGCAGGCCAAGGAGTTCATCGACCAGACTGCGTTTGAGATCAAGGTTGCGCTGCACGGGGTATAGATATATAGTTCTACTTCTAAATAGTATCAATCAAAACCGGCGTCCTCGAGCTAATTTTTGCGCATATTCATATTAAACCAGGTGTAAACTACCTAGGTACATATATGTATGCAAGTATCTATTTGCCCTCCATGGCATACAGCTGTTTAGCCAACGGCACAATCGACTCGCCCAACCCCCGAAACGACGCCCCCAGCAGCCGCTGCGCCTTGGACGAATCGCACGAGTAATGCGTGTCCGCGATCCGCTTCCCAGGCTCCCCGCGAGGCACCCGTGCTCTCTTCTCGGGGAGACGTTCGCGAATCGTATCCGCAATCTCCTGAGTGTCATAACTGCCCTCCGTGATGAGGAAGCGCTCGTTCCCTGTGGGGCCGTACGTGAGGGCCCGCAGGCAGCATTCTGCGAGGTCTTGGACGTCGACCCAGACTGTATTTTTTTTTCTCCTATTAGCTGTATTCTTTCTCTCCGGTTTGCTGACTTCAGCTTTGGCGGTTGTATGATGGATGGACTTGAAATGCTTTATTACCTGGTGCTTTGGTCGGCGGTAGACTCCCCTCCTCACCTGCGTTGAGCACGCTCCACACGATCTGATTACTTGCGTTCAGGCTCGAAAGGGACTCAATGGGGTGGATCATCTCCCCGAATACCATTCCGGGACAGAGAGTGAGAAGATCGTATCGGACGTCGTGGGTGCGGATGAAGTCCCATGCTGCTCGTTCGGCGACGACCTTGGAAGCGCGGTATGCAGTTGGCTAGTCAATTAGCCAAGGCAAAAGAGGAAAGAAGATTCTGAAAGAAAAGAAGAAACTCACCACAATCGCCGCATTCACCCCATCCTCATACGTAAGCGGCGACCAATCCTCCTCCGTATACACCTTACCAGGCCGCAACCCTAACGAAGCATCATAGACGCTCGCAAAGCTCGACACGACCACCAACCGCCGCAGCACAGCGGGATCACTCCTCCTGGCCGCCTCGCAGATCGTCTCCGTGCCACGCACAGCAGGCCTCATGAGCATCTCCTCGAACTGCCCGGGTGCAACATCGTAGGTGAACGCCGACGCGAGGTGCAGGATAGCCTCGCACCCGGCCACCGCGCGCGACACGTCGTCTACCACGGTCAGATCCGGTAGGACGACCAGCTCCAGGCTCGAGAGGTTGGGGACGCCGGCCGCCGAGAGAGAAGATCGGGTTGCTTGCGCCTTTGGGGTCGAGCGTACCGTGGCCCGCACGCGGTAGCCTGCCCGCAGGAGCGTGGAGATGCAGTGCGCTGCTATGAAGCCGTTTCCGCCCGTGATGAAGATGAGTGCGTTCTTGCTTACTGGTGGCATGTTGGTGTTTCTTTCCGTCGGTCTTTTTTTTTTTGGTCCTTGATTGTCTTTTTGGGGGCCTTGATTGGTTTGTGAATGTTTCTTTTTATCTCTTCTCAACCCATTTCTGGACAGAATCCTAGTGTAGGCGAAAGGAGGAAGGAAGGACCGGGGGCTCCCTAAATATCGACGGCTCGTATTATGATACAAAGAAAGCCCCCGAACGTCAAATTTAACTCACGTAATAAGTTTGTCAGATCGCTAAGCGTCTGTCCTTGACTCTGATCCACCCGTCGGCTAGATAAATTCATGCTTTGGCACATCCGCCGGGCGTTGGGGTATTGCGGAGACGGGGGTACGTGCTCTGGAGTCGTATCCATACTTCCTCAGGCTGATTCCCGTGGTTCCACTTGTTGTCCAGTAATTTAGGGCTCTGCACTGCAAGGGGGGAAGGGGGGGGGGGGTTCTTGGTGAAACGGTTCAATTGCCTAATACTAGTGCTAGCCCTAATTACTTCTTTTGTCCAAACTATGTTCATTATGTAACTTTGTACAACCCTGTCGGAACGAACGAATTAAACAAATATTGACGAACCTCTTAAAGATATACCCTTCAGAAAGCACTCCTTAGGAAACAAGGATAACATTAATTTAGTACGCATATCTGAAATCCTTCTCCTCAAACCCATCCGGCGCAGATTTCCCAGCCAAACGCATCTCAAGCCTGCTTCTAGCCGGGGTCCCCATCCGCGTCGCACGGGCGTTGCGGATCCCATACAGGATACGAAGTGCCGTCGAAACCACAATGGCCGCCGCATTGACTGCCACTAAGGTGATCTTGGCAGGCGTGTATCTAAGGAGAAGAGGTTAGAGGAAATTGCCGGACACACGAGGTTTCTGAGGGGTTGGTGGCGCTTTCTACATACTGCGGCGCGTCTCTGGCTTGGAAAGTCTGAGGTCCGATAATGTTGGCCACACTGAAAGCTGTGGAAACTAGGGCGGCACCTGCGACCTGTATACGTTTGAGACAACGTGATCAGCATTGGGGAATATGGCAGCGTCAGTGCGCGGTGGGGATTACCTACCTTCATGGTATAACCCTTGTAGTTGGCTCCGGTCCAGGCATATATCAACGCCAACGGCGCCACCGTCTGTTCGATCGTCAGTAGCTTCATCGTATATTAAAAAAAAAATAAACTGTAAACATACCGTATTGACCAGGTAGATGCCAGCCAGACATCCTCCTTGATTAGATTTGGGCATGAACGACATCAGACACGAGCCTAACAGCGTTGGAACAAGCAAGATATTAATGGCCAGCCAGCGTGTAAACCCTTTCGCAACGGCGTACGAGGAGACCATGGTCGAGACAATGCTCACAACGCCCGACGGCATGTTCAGCAGCGCGCTCTCTTTGGCAGTGTACCCGAAGCCCTTGATCAAGATAGACGAGAAAGTAGTAATCACGCCGCTGGGAATGGTGATCAGGATGGTCAGAAGCACAAGCAGCCAAGTCTGGGCATCCAGAAAAGCCTCGAGAACCGATCGCCACCGGAACACTTGCAGGCCAACGCCGGCGTTATCCCGGCGCTGGCGAATCGAGATGACTTCCTTCTCTGTCGACGTGAGGAAGCGCGCTTTCTCGGGCGACTCGGGCAGGAGCAAGAAGATGAGAACGCCCGCAATGACGTTCACGGCGCCAATAACGACGAACATGATCTTCCAGCCGCCGAAAGAGAGCGTTTTCGGCGCATGTTGTGCGCCGAAGGAGATGAGACCGCCTATTATCTGTCCCACGCCCAGGCCGCAGTACCAGAAGCCGTAGCGAGGAGTCGACTCGGCCTTGGTATACCACATGCTAGTATACATGGTCAAGGCGGGAGCTATTGTGCGCGGGGACTCAGTTACCAGTGAAGCATTGGGCATTTTCGCGATCGATGACTTACCGATAACCGCCTCCAGCAGACCCAGCAGGATTCGCACAGCGAGTAGACTCGAGTAATTGTGGACGGCCGACGAGCAGCAGAGAAGGACTCCCCAGAAGAAGATATTGACGCCCAGCACCTTGGTTACGGGGAATTTCTGCAATAGAATGCCTAGGATATACGATCAGCGCCTATGAATTCAAACCCGCGCACGGATCAAAACGGGAAATTCGGGGTGAAGATCGACCTTGAGGTAGCTCCGCAACGGCGTACGCAATGAAGAATCCCGTCGCTAACCAGGAGAATTCATTTCCCTTCATCTTCAAATCCTTCTGGAGACCCATGACGTTCGCATACTGTATGATCGACAGTTAGAGATAGTTGTTCCGGCAGGGATCTTCCGTTTCACTCTTTTTCTCTCTTTTTCTCTCTCTTTCTCTCTCTCTCTCTCTCTCTCTCTGTGTGTGTGTCTGTTTGACAGGCGGCTTCCACGTACATTCAGTGCGACCTTATCCAAGAACTGGAGGAAGTAGGCCAAGAACATGAGCGGGAGGATCCTCCAGTCGATCTTGCGAACGAGCGATTTTTCATTGATGTCGAGCTCCTCGGGGACGTAATCGTCTGATGGCGCGACGTCCTCAGAGTAAGGCTGTTCAGCCTTCATCTTTGTCTCATCCATGATCTCTGCGAAAAGCTATTACTTTCGTCGACGAAAAGGGGGGGGGGCCACGAAGAAAAAGCGCAGAAAAAGGCAGACTTAAATAGCACGAGGAGTTCAAATCATTATGGAAAGCGATCTATGGCGATGGGATGGATTGTCGTCAAGATAGGGCTGTCTCCGCAACGTCTACGAAGGTGCAAAGCTCGAAAGGATGTCTGTCCTCCGCCAAAGGGGCAGCCGAAAAGAAACCCACCACCCCAGGTCGCGACCCTTCCCTTCCGCCTCCGAAGCCGAAGCATGCATTGCAGATCATCGTCGAATTCCAGCTATTGATCGCGCTATGCAGAACTGACCAACCCCAGCTGCAGCCGTCGCGTAGATAAAAGCCAATCGGATCCGCGGCTCGACCGGCGCCTCCGACGCGCTTCCGGCTTATCATCTTGCTCGTACTTCTGCAATATGACACCAGAATGGCACTGTTATCGGACGTGGAACCTCGCTTTTTCTTCGTTGTCTAATCGCTTGCCGCCGGTGTTGAAGAAATGTCGGACAAAAAGCGATTCTTTGACGTGTTAGAGATATGGCTGCTAATGTATATATATAATTAGGAAACATGTATGGTGGTGCTTGCGGCGTAAGACTGCAAGTCAATGGCAAGAAGACCAGTTTCAATTGAATCTCACGAGAATAGACAATGTCCGAGTCATCTCTCCAAGTTGCAGTCATCGGCGCAGGTCTTGGTGGCCTCTCTGCGGCCGTAGCCCTACGTCGTGAGGGCCACCATGTCACCGTGTACGAGCGGCATGATTTCGCTGGCGAAGTAGGCGCATCGCTCAGTGCTGCCTCCAATGGATCCCGCTTCCTGGAGAAATGGGGGGTAGACGTGAAGGCTGGGAAGCCCGTGAGTGCTGCCCTGTTCGATTTTAAATCTGTACTACCGGCATCATTCAAGTTTCTGCTGACGACGATTGCCATTGGTCTGTTGCAGGTAATCTTGAAAAAATTGATTATGCACGACTGGAAAACGGGAGAGATCCTGAATACATATGGACTGGGCGATTACAAGGCCAAATTTGGGACCGTAAGTGCTTCATTTTGGGCCTGCTGCTGATAGAAGAGATGAGCCCACATCTTCCTGATTCAGGACTACAACAACTTCCACCGCATCGACATTCACAAGCAACTCCTCAAGTCCGCCTTTGAAGAACCCGGAGAAGGCCCCCCATGCGTCCTCAAAGTGAACCATAAGGCCGTCGACATGGACCCGGAAGCAGGAACCGTTCGGTTCGAGAACGGCGAGACAGCCACGGCAGATCTCATTGTCGCCGCTGATGGAATCAGAGTGAGGCATCGTTGTCCCATCTATCCTATCTCTCCCTTCTTCTGGTTTCAGAACCTATACTGACGAACACACTAACAGTCCCTTACTCGAGGCTTCCTGGGCATCACACCCGACTACAAACTGTCCACATCATGCTGCTACCGATGCATCATCGGCGCGGACAAATTGCGCTCCCTGGGCCTGTCGGACTACATCGACAATGAAGCCATTGAATACTGGGGCGGTTTTGGAATCGACAAGATCGTCATGTCCCCTTGCAGCAACGGGGAGGTGGTGAGTTGTTACTGCTTCTATCCGGCGTCGCACAATGACCTGCGTGAGGACGGGTGGAATATCGGGGCCACTCCGCAGCAGTTGGTAGATACTTTCCCGCAGCTCGATCCGGGGATGAAGAAGCTTATGTTGAATGCGGAGGATATCAAGATGTGGAGACGTAGGCCTTCCCCCCCATTGTGTTTCTTTTCTCTTCAGGCGTCACAGCACTGATAGTATCTGCCAGTTTACGTCCACCAGCCATATCCCTACTGGGTGAAGGGGAAGGCCTGTCTACTAGGCGATGCAGGTTCGTGAATCATGCCTTTCCCTCCCTCCCTTCCCCCCCCTACCCCCTTCCATGACTCATCTTTTCGACAAAAACCACATGCAGGGGTACGGGTACATCTAACAGATCACTAATGAGCAATGCAGCACACCCCATGATGCCCGACCAATCACAAGGATCATGCATGGCGTTCGAAGACGCGGGAGCCCTCGGATACATCTTCCACAAAGACTTCAAGACGCAGTACAGCGTCGAGCAAGGGCTGCTGTGGTACGAGAAGCTGCGAAAGCCCCGGGCCACCCGCGTGCAGGACGCGAGTATCCGGGCCAGAGAGAATCTGAACGAGCGCATCGGGTGGAGCTCGTCGACGGATCGTCCTGGGAAACTAACTATCGAAGAGGTCTGTGGGTATGATATGCAGGCTCATCTGAAGGAGCTTCTGGAGGGGAAGGACGGCTAAGTGAATAGAATGGAGTTCTGCGAGTAAAAGCATCGTTCTTGCGTGTTCTGTTTAGCTTGGTCTCGCTAGAGTTAAGACGTCATAATATCACAATTGTCGGCTGCTGTCTCCAGCCTATCTTATACAACCAATTTAAGGAAGTAAGTAACTGCTTTCCCAGCTTTCATTTCCTGTAAAGAATGAATAAGACCCGGCTAAACTCCCTAAGACCCGCTCAAAGAAAGCCATCAAATCAAACAGACAACAAATGTGCACTACTTCATAGCCTATACAAACACAATGCCCGGGAACCGACTGTAGCGAACATACGCCCAATTCGGACCCCTAGCACTCCCCTCTCCCCACGGTTCATCCTCCCAAACTGATTCCAACAGGCGCTTCGCCTGCTGAATATGTCGGAAACCCAAGGTATTCTCCATGACCATCAACCGTTCCTTGACGACCATCTGACGCTCCGTATCCGTGATGCACGAGCCGGCAATGACGAGCGGGAAGAGCAGACACCCTTCAACCCTGCTGCCGTACGGAACAGCCAGAACAGCATCCAGGATCTTTTTAATTGACTGCTCCACTCTCTTGTGCGTGGGATTATACCCCTCCACGATCTGATGGAGGCGCAGCCGGATGGCCCATTCGAACGCCGTTGTGGCAGCAGCGACCTCCTTCGGCAGCCCGTCCTCTAGAGGAGCCTCCTCCTCTGCACTGTCCTGGCTCTCCCGCCAAGCATCCAATTGAGACTCTATATGAGTGGCAGCAGCCCGGAATCCGATCTCGGACAGCTCGTCCACGCGACGAGTGCGGTGGTCAGCTAGCAGGTTAACCATGCCTAGAAAGTCGAAGAGAGCGGGCGAAACGCCGTAGATAGCATCGACGTAGCCATTGGCTTCTGGTAGCGACTCGGATTGGTTTCTCCGCGACTTGATCAATGTGGTTAGATCTTCGATGCTGCTGCCGCTGTGTAGTAGGGGCGCTTTGCAGCGGGAGATAGTCGACATGGCATCAAGGTAGTGGAAGAGACTGATGCAGAAGTTCCATTCCGACGAGGATACAAATGAGTCCGTAGCAGGCAGGGATTTCAGGATCGCGCTGGCGGCCTTCAGGTGCCATGTCCAAACACGTGAGCAGCCGTCGAAGAGTTCAGTCAGACATAGTAGTAGGATTGTGGTGCAGGCTTCGAAAGTGGCACGTTTGTCGGAAAGTGTGAGGAGACGGTTGACTTGCGATAATGCTGGTTATGAATCGAATTAGCAAGTGGCAACAAAACCCACTCTCAAAAGAACATCCTGCTACCTTTTCCCTGCCGGGTCAGAGCGCGGTTATATATGTTCGGATATACCCTCCTCCAGTGGCACCCGCTCAACGCTAGAACGACATTTGTCACGGTGTCGGAGGTCGCTGCAATGGGGAGCAGCGTAGCGATGAACGGGTTACTATAAGGGTCGTTGGAGCGAGACAAGGCCCGGGCAACGATGTGGATGTAGTGGTTGAACAGGGACCTGTCTTCGGCAGTCTGAAGATGAGGGTTCCATGAGAAGCTTACTGGGCGACGGGTTCCAGCTATCGTCAGCCAGTCCTGCACGGCGGTCGGCATCTCGGTAATGGAAGCGCATTCTTCTTCGGAAAGCGTCGTCCGCGGGGAAAACGCCAGGTCCGTAGATTCGGATGTGGCGCTCGACGAACTGGAGGAAGATTCCGCTGAGGACTTGCCACTGGGCTGACCGGTCGGCCAGCGACACTGCAGGTTCAGGCGTCGACAGTCGCCGCAGCGAGGCATAGTCTCGTCGCATTTCTTCTTTCTGGTCGATCAGAAACCGTTAGGGATCGCGTGTTTTGAACCGACAGCGAACCGACATTGATCGAGGGTTACCTTGATCTACATGATAAGCAACCAGACCGCGATCTGGAAGCCCGTGGCCTGCCCCTGGCGAAGACGAAAGCGGCCACCGCATCGGATACTTTCGAGCCCTTCTGGTCCGAATTCTGCGGCTCGCAGATATGACCCAAACCTGTGTGTGGGAGCTCAAGTAGTCAGCACATCAGAAACAGAGGAAAAAACACGAGGTCAGGGCCAACACACGGGAACAACGCGAACACGGCATGCCGCCGTCGCATCGCTGTTTCTAAGGGGTCATTAGCGTGGGTCCTCCCAAACAAGGAGAATTCTGCGGGTCTGGCATGTTCCCCAAGGCCCACTTACGATGCGAGAGCAACGTGCACAGACACGGCCAAAGGAGCTCATGGCTTGTGTGGGTTTGACAATGTACTAATGAGCTGGCACCAGGTTTGCCAGGACAGTGGATAGGAATGCACGAGAGGTGTGGACGAGACGCCGTTCATAACGACAAGCGACGGAGGGAGGTCGCCTGGTAACTTATCAGGCGACGGAAGTGATAGGGAGGCCCGTGGATACCGCTATTTGTCTTTGGGGTTGGATCGGCGCCCTGCTGCACCCTTCTGCAGTCCACTTGCAGGGATACCTGCAGTACAATAAACAGGACAATCCTCTTGTTTCAGGCTACTCATTCTACGAAAAAAAAAAAATGCTATTGTTTTAACCATTTTTTCTTGTTCTACTGCATCGTTGCAACACTGGGATAAGGCCCTCGCGTCAGGCACTACGCCATCTAGTGCCTCTATCACGTCTTCGATGAAGAACCGACAGGTGCGGCTTCGAATGCTGCTCGAAGGCATACATTTCAAAATGGCGTGTGAATAACTAGTCTCCCTCTTTGACCTATACATTTTTCTTTTGGAGAGCGGCGTGCTGGAAGATGAGTGGCAGACTAGTAGTTCCCTACTGCGACCTCATAAGCACATAAGATTCTTGGCAATCATGAACAGACGGAAGGACTAGATCTCGTCCAGCGCACTCCGTACGGTTTCCCCAGGAAGAATCTCACGATCTGTTTCATTGGCGTCTTCCTAGGTACCCACCTACCTCATCCCAAAGGATCTTTCTTCTAGGAACCCCAGATGAGCTTCCATTTTCGCCATCATCTCCGCGATCCATATAGCTGTACCATGGGAGTTATGCATCATCATAGTTGAGAAAGGAAACAGCGTGGCAGGGTCGCAAGGTTCATACGTCCTTGATATTCCGAGGTTTAAATCAGCATACAGGTTATTGGAGGAATCGAATAACGACCGAATCGGTCACAGCAAGATCTGGTCTGGTCAGCGTCCACATTTATGGCGCATATGTGGTGCACCTCATCAAGTTAATCTAGTCTCTTCTTGTCCCCGACTTCTTTAGACATCAATTTGATGTAGCATGGGAAGTCCCTTACGCCATCTCCATGGATTTTCGAAACCTTAATGCTCCGCAACCTAGTTGGCGGCAGCCGCATGGACGACCACGGAAAAGCTAATGCGGACGAAATTAGAGTGTAGAAGGCAATGCCGTCGACTGGAACAGCGGGGGAGCGTAAGCTCGGGGAAGGCTCGGACACCGATCCATTGTTTCTGGATGATGAAACAAAACAAAACCGAGGCTCGGGGAGCCAAACGCGAGGCAACGAGAACAAATGTTCCGCCCTCCGTTGGGTGTCAGTCCAGCTGGTCAGGGTTGGCGATGTTCTCGTTCTCGGAGTACCATTAGTACTATTTTCCCCCTCAACGCTGAACGTCGTCATCCTCGGTTGCTCAGCCAGAAGGAGAAAGGCGCGCCGGAAGTGGTCCGGGGAGAGAACCGGCCTTGCTCGGCCACTCAGCAGGGAGAAGGGCGTCATGTGATTACCCACGCGGGGGTTCTCGTGACCGCTCGTCACTTGACCGCCGCGCTCGTACGGACTACAGCCGTCCGTTCGTCCGCACTTATGGTGCAATCCTTGTCCATCGAACTTCTAGTAGTTGCCTCGTCAGGGGTACTACCGCGGTCCTCCCCGCGTCTCATGATCCTTTTCTCCCCGAAAGGGCATCTTGGGTCGACGTCCGGAATCCAGACACAAATAAGCCTTTGGGGGATGAGGGCTTGTTATTTAGGTAGTTGGCTCCATGTTTGTGACTGTATCTTTCGAGATTAGGAGCCCTACTGGATATCAGCATCGGACTTAAAGGGAACCTAGTCACGGTTATATGTCTGTCGTGCGACTTCGGGTGCTAAAAGGTAAATACCTTATGAAGCTACAGTAGTAGCAGGTGTCCTGTATCCGACACATGCTACTCAGCAGATCCTTTAGTCAATCGGGAAGCTGCGCATCCATCTTGTTTTGTTTATCTTCATTCAGCTCTGAGAAGCAATCACCTGATTACTGGGCTCGTGACCCTGCCGATATGGATTCGACGGGTTCCTGTTCTGTCTTTCGACGGCCAGGCCAGGGGGCTGGAGAGATCTAGGTGGCGGTGTGGCCAGTGCGCCCGTCGCGCACGTGAGCCGCCCCTGTATGATGTATTAATTACATGTACCAACCTACGGGATATGTACCTAGGTACGGTACCCTAGGTACTCCCACTTGTGGCCAAGCGTTGGAAACGAGGTATTTACTGAGAGGATTGTCACTGGTAAATTGCGACCTCGGATCGTGGGCGAAAGGACATGGAGCTAAGAAGATTGAAGTTATCCTGCCGAGTGTAGGGAACAGGTGACCGCCAACAATCCGAACCGTTGGTAAAGTGGTTGAACTTTTTCCCAAAGGGTTCGAGTCATTATTGCTTTGTCCAAAAGAGATTGCAGGATAGCTTCGTACTTATGCTCTGCTCCAGGACACACGGGACGGAAATCCAATGATACCTCCATGCTGAATCTCAACGGTGAAGTTGAACTTGCTCAACACTACGTATACGTTGAGAAGCAGCCTCACGCTGGCATTGCCGATGCTGCACATGGGACCTCGTGCATACCTCTCGTCTTGTACACGTAGCATCCTAGTCGGATGGCCACAGGGCGGTGTTCTCCCTTCTGGAGCTCAGCAGCCGGTTTCCTAGAGTTTCCTTGGGAGTACGGCGTTGACTCCCTCGGCCCAGTGCAGCTTGTCAACTGCTCCCCATCCCGCACACCCCAGAGTCGTGTTACCGTGCCACATTTTTTACTCGAATTCTTCTGAAAGAATTTTTTTTTAAACAAAGGGAAGATTTCAGATCCGGTGGGATTTGTTAAGTCGATTGTTGGGGGTGCTAGTAGAATGTGTCAATACGACCGTCAATCACTCCGATATCATCAGCACCGGTCGGAGGGTTGGATATACTGACAGATGCCATGGCGGCTGATCCAGATACAGTTCACAGCTCCTGCAAGTATTCACACTACTAGCAAAAGGGCACCGCCAACCTCGGCCATAACAACCACGATAAATCATCACACGATTGACCGGTGAGTCCTTGACGCTGTGTCACTGTTGGGTGAATCATCCGGGAGCAGAGATCATTGGGGTGGCTTCCGTCTCAAAACTCGAGAACAATGAGAGTGACAGCGCGCCACAGCGCCTGGAAGCATGCTGGGGGGTTGGGAGTCAGAAAGCAAGATCGCGCGTACATGTGCAAGGTATCCATCTAGTCTAGCGATGTTGAAACCTGGCATTGGCAGCCTTTCGCCTTTCTTACTGCTTCTTGTTCTGGTAATAGGCTTGGAAGCCGCCATATTAACATAGCCCCGTGACCTGCGGCGGACTTACAGCTGGACATGGCAGGCCGTCATCGCGCAGAGTGCTTGTTGGCGTCCACTACTGGTGACAGCTGGCCGGTCCCGTGCCTTGTGACTATGGATCGGGATTGTCAGCACGGCTGTGACACTTGCTTCTTTGAACCATTATGCTGTTATTTTCTACCCCGGGGAGGTCGGTGTAATTTAGACTATGACAACCCGTGGCAGAAGAGATCACAGAGGCAGACAACAAGCATGTAGACTTCATGTCTCTTGACAGGACTGATGCGGGCAACGACAAAGGGCCCTTTCTTCCCGCCCTCTTTCTCGAAGTTCTAGGCCCTACAATACCGGCCAGATCGGCAAGCATCAGTTGCTTCCCCGGCGTGCCCAGGCCGGTTTGCAAGTTATGTTATCAGTGATATAATAATATGATCTGTGTCCGTAGCGGGTAATGGCGTCTTGTCATGGGTGATCGTTGCAACGCTTCTGTGGCTCGTGACTCCCAGTCAAACAAACCGGTTCCGGCAGAATAGCCATTAGCCCTAGCGAGGCACCAAATCGACCCAAACCGGTTCGACGACCAAACAACAAATAACTCCACGCGGTCGGGTGGGAGAGAATAATTGGGGGGGCAGTGAGGCAATGCTACCGATTGCCATGTTGCGGTAGCAGTTACAGTGGCGTACGATTAGCGCTGTTCTAGTACAAACCTGGAAGTCAGCATTTCCAGAATCCACGGCTCCGGACAGGCGGATTCCGAGTAATAAAAGGACGGACTCCATGGGGAAATATGTCAAAGGAGCCCTGGAGAAATGCGGACAAGAGGAAAATAATGCCCATGGATTATTCTCACGATGAGTGGCTGGGGGGGAGGGGGGTAAAACAAGACCCTGGGACTGATGCGATGGACGGCATTACACCGGATTAGGCAGCATGTGAAATTTGGAGCCGAGTTCACGGGACATCTCTCGGAGATATTTTTGGATTCACATTTTTTGCCCCCTTTGTTTGTTGCTTGATCTGTGCTATAAGTTCTCATTTCTTTTTCTTTATCTCCTTTCATCGCACCCTGCTTTGTCTGGCGTTCAAAGGTCTCGCCTATTCCGGTGTTATGAGGGGTCGAAATCTTCTGTCAGAGCAATTGTTCGCCCGTGGGATGGTGGCTTGGTCGGTACCAGGGCATGTATTCGAGATACGGGGATATGTGGGGACTGAAAATACAGTGGTGAAAATAATAATAGTTACAGAGATGGCGATAAGTCCAGCAGGTAGGAGGCCGAGGAATTGCCGGACTTGTGGCCAAGTTCAAGGTTTTTTCTTCCTCGGAACCATCGCCAGCTTTCCCGACGTGTTGGACTGGCGAACCAGCAGGAGTCGCGTGGGAGTCAGCCTCCCCACCGCCCTGAATTGCGGGTTGTAATGCGGCAACGTTTGTATTGTATCCGGGTTTTAATACGTGGTACAGCGAATTATGGATACCAGTGGTCACGGGTTAAAAAAAAAAAAAAGGGAAAAAGAAAAAGTAAAGGTAAATTAAAAAAAAAAAAAAAAAAAAAAAAAAAAAAAAAAAACAACCCGCGGGTAGTCATCATACCAACTATATTATACACACGCACAGACACCAGATGAGTCTCCCTTAGATTGTGATTTGTATTATTCTAGTTCCCATCGCCCTTTCTCTTTAACGAGTCTCTGTTTCCAACTTTTTCGTCCTTTCTCCTTCACAATTGCCTTCCCTCACCACCTGTCCTTCCGGGTCATCATAACGTTACTACCCCTCATTGACGACATACCCACCGCATCTCGCATCTCCTCCCCGATTTCGCTCCGCGCACCGAACCCACTCCGCATTCGCCCGGGTACTCCATCCTCTCCCACCTAGTTCTTACCCGTGCCAAAAAGCGAAAGAAGATACCAGAGGGAAAGAATAGAGAGAGAGAAAAAAGAGATCAAGGAAAATTCCCTTGAATTGCACCTCCAGCGAATTCTCCCGTTGAATTATCCGAATACCAGCATCTTCACGTAATTCCGTCAATCGAGTACGGATCGAAACGATTGATCGAACAGCTGAAGACAGCTGAGGCGCCTCTCCCTACTCAAAGTCGATCGTCTCCTGCAGAGTCCGCAGATACGAGTTTGGAGGACTTCTCTTTTGGCCTTGTGGCGCTGCTCCGGAACAACCTTGCCTTCGAATCATCAGCTTAGCGCCGTTGGATCACGATCGGGGAAGACGGCGGCCCCGGACCTCAATCAGGCCTTTCTCTCAGGAAATTGCAAAGCTCAAAGTGTGGCTTCACTCGACGATCTGGAAATGCCTTCACGGTTAGCCATGCCAGTGCTGACCGTGGACCCGGCTAAGATCCAGCAAGTGGACACTGCAAACACTCAGAGTCTTCATGGCATGTGGCTGGGTGAGTACTCTCTTTTCTCTTTTTCATAGTCTTATTACTTTTCGTGATTGGGTTAACATGGATAGTTTTCTCAAAATGCTCCTCCTACATCGAAGAAGGCCGTCGACTAGAAAACCTCAGCTGGCGACTATGGACGCGTGAGACCTTCTGCGTAGAACCGCAGAGCTCATGCGACACATCAGTTCTACCTCTATTACGCTCAGAATCCAGTGATCCTCCGGAGTTGTCTGCTAGCGTTGAATCGGCTGCGTCTGATCAAGCAGAGAGAATAGAGGCTCACATTAAACGCCCCAGGTACCCCGACTATCGGCCGAGTTTAGTTCGTGATGATTCCCTCCTCAGCTGGGGGAAGGAAAAGCACATCACTTCCTCGGGTTTGGAACGGATGGTCTTGAACATTAAGGAAAAGAAGAGTCTAGAACCGTTGTCTTCGTCGTCGCCACAGCCGCTAACCGCGATCGCACCTCTCGCTGTCACGAGCCCACACCGCACACCCACTCCATCCCCTCCGTCGGCGACCACCGAAAGCTTCAAAACGCCAACATGTCCTGCCGCTCCCTCGCAACTCCAAAGATCGGTCGAGTCGTGTTCGACAACGGCACCAGAGAGTGAGGCAGCGGACGTGGCTCCGTCCGAAACAAGCGTATCTTCGTGCGGCATGCCTCCCTCTCGGCCTGGCTTGATCAGATCCCCCAGTGTTGTGCGCGGTTTCTCGCCGTCTCAGGTATCTTCGTCGTATCGCTCTCAGCCCAGACTTGCTCCGGAGCCTCGTCCGGCTCAGGTCGCTGCTCCCACGAAGCCGTCAGCAATGAAGGCCAAGAAGGGCATGTTCACCTTGGGTGGATCGTCGGGGGATGATGATGAGAGTTCATTCGAAGATCGCATGGCAGTGCAGGACCGCCGCAAGAGCTCACTCTCGCAGGAGTTAAGCAAGCCAATGGCGCGAAAGTCCAATACACCACTTAAGACGGCCTCTTTTCAGGATGAAGTTATCAAGGAAAGAGCTGGGGAAGATGAAGATGCCATTGTAACCGATGACGACATTTCAGAGAGCGCAATTGAGGACGACGAAGACTCAGACTGGGAAGATTCTGTGACAGAAAGTGGTCGATCGAGTGTGGAGGATAGGGAGCTCTTCCAGCGCGTGGATTCTCGTCCCAATCTCGTTTCTCGGCGTTCTCTCCTCACGATGATGATACACCAGCCTGCCAAAATGCAGCTGCAGATGAACCCATCGCGGTCCAGTTCGGCACTGCAACGTGCGCGACCGAATGGTCCCTCCGTACCCGATTCCCCCCCGGAAGATGATGAGGACAATCTGACAATGCGGGGACCTGACGTGCCGCGATCAAAGCCGATAATTGTCAGGCCTATGCCTACGCAACCCGTTGCACATTCGCCCCGCACCACGCGGAGGAACATGCTGGCTACAGAGTTAACCGAGTCGCTTCGACGACACCTCCTGTGGGAACGCCAGCAAAAGAGTTCGACTGCCAACGCTTTCCTGAAACGTCGCCATACGACACATGATGTGGCGAATCTCAACGAATACCCAACTCCGTCTGGAAAGCAGAATGGCCCTGGCCAGGCAGGTCCTGCAAACCAGGCCAAGGATAAGGATGTGTCCAAAGTCGGCTCATGGAACAATTACACCGATTTCGGACCGTGGGAGTACCATGCGAAGGGTTGGTAGAAAGTAGATCTTCGACTTTCTACGAACGCATGGTGCGTGGGCCAGTGTTGTACAATAACGGCATTGCATTTTGTTTGGCGTACTTTGGGGGATTTGGCGGCTACTTAGTGCCTAATTACCTATTCTACAACAGCGGCGGTGGCTTCTTTCGATTCTGTTTCTCATCCTGCATCGCATGTTTTTTTGTACTTCTCTTCAATACTATACGATGATCCTGATGGCGTTGCTTCTCTATGGGACTTCCATTGCTAGTATTTTATCTTGTCCTACTTTCGAAGTCGTCCACAGTGGTAATAATGGACACCGATTGTGATGACATTTTTTTTTTCCGATATTTTCCTTCCTTGCTTTTCTTTCGCTAGGTTTTTGTGGTCCGCCGGGAATCTCGGCATAGATGGAACTCCAAAAGTGCTGCATCGTCATGTCTACGGAAAGATTTTCTCGCAATTATGCGTTATGTCTATCATCTGGATACCACGGGATGTCTGTCTATCTTGGTTTTATTACTTGTGTCGAACTGCAATGTCCTTTTTTTGCAGATGTGATGGATCCTAAGAAAAGTGAAGAATCCGACCGCATTTCATTACATTAATCCACGTAATTAACGCCGGTAAGAAAGAGACAAGACAGCCACTGGTCGAGGCAGCTACCGCCACCAACGGTCGGTGTGAACGCACACAGATTGCAAACAGAGCTTGCATCCTATCACCGCGACCCAGTCCAAGCCTCTGACATGCTACTATTTCATCACACTTCTTCTATCTTTAGACTGGAGGGGAGTAAGTCAGCAGCTGCATATGATGCGCAGCGTCTAGATCTCTACAGTCCGTGCCAGATAGGGACAGATTCTTTTCCCGATTTTCAGATCAGCTAGAAAGATTACTCTTCATGGCTGGAGGGGGGTGGGATGGTCAAAAAGTACGGGTGGGCCACCGCTCTGGATCAGGGATGGGCTGGTCTAGAATCATCACCGCTTCTCATGTCTTGCATCAAGATCTGCCGGTTGGATGGAGTCGAGCTGTTTGGCTTGAGTTGTTGGGATGTTTTTGTTTACTAATTAATTGTGTCTGCTCTCTGGGGGCGTTGTGACTAATGTATGACTTATCGCTGTCACAGCTGCGGCGTATCAAATAGCATGACAGTCTGGGAGGGCTGCTCCGGAGGCATAGAGCATGCCCTCCCTACATACCTAGGGGAAGTGTTTGATCTGGGACTTGTCTGTCTCATGCAGAATCTCATATTCATCGGAATCGACCTAACTGACTACCTAAAGGAAGTAGTAATTGCTTAGATATTTACGCCGTTCGACAGGACTGAATTGCGCGCGTATCTCCGGGCCGGCCATGTTCGATGTAGTAGCACGAATACCACCTCCCTCACCAGTACGGTGATATTCGAAATCGGGCAGAGCCACCGTGTAATTACACAGAGTCAAGGACACGGCTGAGCCGGTCGAGGACATCCAACTACTCGTGGGGGGGGCATCAATGGAATCCGCTTCATTCGGCATGCCGACAGGTGAAAACAGAGCCAGCCTCCGTACCGTTCAGACTACACAAGGTATACTGGCAAGACAGCAGCAGTCAGCAGACAGGGGAGTTGCTGAGCACTGAGACCGACACCGCCCCCAAAACACACACACACACACACACACACACACACACACACATAAACACACAGACACACATTGGGTTTGGGATCGATCCTTCCGACGAGCCCGCAGGTTCAGGTCGAACCCAGACCATTCCAACAATAATCATAGTAATCAAGCTCAAGTTCTGCTAGTTTTGCCCCATGCAAATGGGCTACTGGTTCATCCAGAAAAGCCATGTCTAGGTTACGGCCGACGACCTCGGAGACTTACAGGTTCTAATAGGTCAATTACATTAGGTACAACAATAGGCGGGAAGAATCATCAGATTCAAAACCTGGGGTAGCACATAAGGAAAGAAATACTGATGAGATACAAATTCTAGGTCCATTATCGAATAAGCTCAGCTTGGCTGGGACTAGTATTGAAAAAGACAAAAAGCTAGAAGAACGTTTCAAGAAGAATGATGAAATAGGAGGAGAAGCTTCAGAACGATATATTTACTTGTAAATATATTAGTGTTAATCCAAGATCCCATTTCTTTTATCAAGCCTACTACTATTGCGTATCAGCACATGTCACCAGACGCTGGCTTTCTGTATGCTATTGCTAGCTCGCATCTCTTAGCCCGTAGACGTGGTGCGTAGTGACGTGTTGACCGTTGCCATCCTTGAATTCAACCGTGATGTGCTCTTTGGGGTTGCCGTCTCCGCTGTGGAATGGAGACCTAAGTAAACAGGCATACAGAACTCTGTGTTGCGAGTCAACACTCAGCGTGGGCAGCGCATACACAATTTCAGCATGCTCGACGTCAGGGCTTCTAAACCTGTAGTGTCGTAGTGCCTTTGCACAAGCAATTCGGCTTCGGGTCGACGTCCATCTCGAGAGTGGTGAGTGCTATATCTCCATTTGATAGAACGTAAGATCTGAAGCAATGGAGTAGGCCTCATGGTGAACAACCTTCTGATAGTGGTATGGTTCTGGTAGGTTGAGAAATCAACAACTAGCAATTTTTATCGAAAACTGTGCTTGATCTTCCTCAGAGCATGGAGTTTCTATTACACTCTGACAGAAGAGCTTATCTTTATATCCATGACTGGCTGCCATCAGCCCCATCCTTGGCTGTTGGCGTCACGCGACGTGGGACTTTGTTCTGGCCACATTGAGGTAAGCAAAATACTCATGTAGCGCGCGGTAATGATGTGAGATAGGACTACTGGTTGGAACAGACAGGACATGGGTGATAGAACACGTCCAAGCACAGCCTTGGAAGTACGCCCTGTGCGTCTCCGGCGGTTAGCAGCCCCACTTATGCCCTATATCAACGCATTACTGGCCATCGGAAGCGCCTGGCCCGTGCATCACTATCCCTTTCATAATCTGGGGAGGTCAGCCTCGATCCTCCTCGCACTTCCTATGCCATTGTAACAAGTCCGAATAATCCATCGCCGCTGCTTGTTTCCTTGCTCATGAGGACCTTAAGGACTGGTCTCCAACGCCTTAGAGGCGGCATCCGAAACTCGAAAAAATCTCATTCGCATGCTCGCCACGCCTGTAGTATCAGCGAGGAGAACCCGGCGCGGTACTGCCCTGGAGGCTATCATCCCGTGCGAATTGGGGATGAATTCAAAGGCGGAACATACAAGGTTATTAACAAGCTCGGGTACGGTGTCTACTCAACGGTCTGGCTTGCCCGTAATCTGCAGTATGTGCGATCTCGAGGGTTTTCAGGCCGCGTACTCATCTGTCGCCCAGGACAAACCAACACGTCGCTCTTAAAATCCTTACCGCCGACTCCTTCGGTAGCAAGAAGGACACGTTTGAGCTTGATATTCTAAGGCATTTATTACTTCATTCCAGGGATCTTGCGAATACCACAGGATCCGACCATGTCCTAGGACTCCTAGACGAGTTCCGACATACCGGCCCCAATGGTCAGCACGCCTGCCTTGTCTTCAAAGCCATGGGCCCGGATTTGTCCAAATACCGGAGACTATTTCCACGCCTCAGGATACCGATTCCAGTTGCTAAGAAAATATCGAAGCAGTTGCTTACCGCACTGGTCTTTCTCCACGATACATGTCGGATCATCCATGCTGGTAAGTGAGCTACTTAGATGCTTCTTCGATTGGCTCAATGGCTAACTTGTCATTGTTAGATATCAAGCCACAGAATATCCTGATCGAAACAACAAAAATTAATGAGATGTTTGAAAAAGCACCGTCCGACGTATTTATGCCACAATTCCCCCCTCTCAGCTCGCCTAATGACTACTATATGCGGTCAGAGCAAGTTTCATCTGCTGAGGAAGACCTTGCTACGTCAGCTGACGTTTCCGTTCGACTAACTGACTTCGGAACCTGTATGTGTCCGAGGATTACTCGTCTACTGATGATCTGCGGAGCTTTAATCGCTAATACTATTATTGTCTTAGCTAGTTGGTTCGATAAGCATCTTACCGAGTGGATTCAACCACCCATGCTAAGAGCACCCGAAGTCATTATTGGCGCGAAGTGGGACTACAAGGTAGACATTTGGAACCTAGGCCTTATTGTACGTCCAAAGATGCTTAAAGAGACATCTATAGTAGTTTCGAAAGCGTGAATCTTCGTCCTTACGGTTGATACTGACATAAACATTCCATCAGATATGGGAGCTTGTCCAGGGGCAGCTCGTCTTTGACGGCCAGGCAACGGCCAGGGCCGAATACTCTTCAGAGGCACATATTTCTCAGATGGTGGCCGTATTGGGACCCCTGCCTAAACCCTTGCTTGATCGGTCAAGGTTTGGTAGCAAATACTTTGACGCAAATGGTAAGGATTAAACGTCTTATCCAAATATTTACCATAGCAATAGTCAATGACTTAATTTCTTCACCCTATAGGTCAATTTGTTGGAGGTCCTCATTTTACGCCGCGGTCTCTGGAGGAGCTGAGTAAGAATGCAAACATTGCAGAGGCCGAGAAGAGAGACTTTGACGACTTCATTAGTAGCATGTTGCGTCTGGAGCCAAGTGAACGCCCCGATGCGCGGGACTTGCTAGCAGCAAAGTGGCTTAGTAGCTGTTAGATACAAGTAACCTTACCTCACTCTCTTCCCCAAAGCAGGCGCTTTACAGCATTGCTACGTACCGACTGGTCCCATAATGAATCACTACCATTAAAAGATATCATCTAATATTACCAGACCATCACTCAAAGAAAGTCCCTCTAGACATCCCAATTAAGCGTTTCCTGGAACCCCAGCAACAGAATTTTGTTGGTAAAATCAAAAAGAATTTTACTCGAAATTAAACAACATGATACCAGGAACATAGGGTTCCCACAAACCCCAGGAGGCAGGTCTATGTCACGGGTTTGAGCCCAGTCGGGCAGATAGTTAATTACGTGGTGAGAGCTTCGGGGAGGAGTCAGTCCTGCGCACTTGCCTGGTGATTTCAAGGGTGCTAATTAGGTTCGATTCAGAGGCTGGAAGTCATTTCCGTCTAAGGATATGTCTGCTGCCTAGCTCCAGCTACAGCCTCGGCTACCGGATTAGTGCTATTACAGTAGCTAGTGCTCTGATAGGTGCGTTGCTGAGTTCACAGGGGTCAAATCAGGTTCGTATTAGTAAACATCCTGTTATGCGGACTCGACTCTCCACGGTGGAGATGTGCGGAGCGAATGCGTCCCCCTTTCGAAAATCAGCGCTCAGGCCGCTTCACCAGGACCGGGATTCTCCGATACTTGCGGACCCAAAGGAGGCGCAAAGGAGGAGAAGCGACTCCAGACTCTGCCTATAACGTTGCCTTACTGGAACAGGAAGTTTGGCGCGGACTGCCACGGGCTCCATAACTGACCCAAAATATAAATCGCGCGGATCGACAGAAAACCAACCGGATCGTGACCGGGAACCATACCGCGGACGGGAACTAGCTGGTAGGTTCAATGCAACAGGAGCAAAAAGCTGTCGACGGACTTTGGGTTGCCTCTGAATGCAACCCTCCTCGGTAGCAGTACAGTGAGGCATTTTTCATATGATCATTTTGAATCGACTGACAGGGGCGAGGCAACTCCTGTGGTCTGTCGTGGGGAGTCGCAATTGGCAAGTCGCCCGCATTGGGAAGGTGAAGGCGCTGATAAGGGAAGGGAAGGCATCTGATCTGGTACTTGCTTTTTTTCCCGGGTTGCTGGGATGCTGGAAGAACGGCAGGAAGCGGCCTTCCCCTTCCAGAAAGCTTCTGGAACAAGCTTAATTTGAGGAAGCGCCGGTGCCGGTCGTGTAACGGGTTCGTCCACCGCCTTCCCGTTGACTGTCAGGTAAACGACCGCGGAGCTGTTGGAGCTGTTAATTACTTACCGTACTGTAATGCATCCACGATGCATCCATCCATGTCTTGATCGTCATGACATTCGGGACGGGTACGAAGTAACGATGACGACGGAGGAGATACCTCCGGGTTGCATCGCTGGCATGCTACTAACACTGCTACTATCATTAATCATTCAAATCTGCACTAAAGTCTCAAGTATTTTCCGGTGGGCAGGATCTAACTTCCCGCGTTTGACACGACATAGCCATCCAATAGACTGTCTCCTTGGAGTCAACGTAATAATGAACATGTCGTGTGGGGGGTTCGATACCTACTACCTAGGAGGTAGTACGTACCTTGGTACCTCCAAGTTCCAACTCCCCCCCGGTCAGTGTTTCTTACCGGTACGGTACAGACACAGGCAGTCGTATTGTCACGCTCATTTCCCGCCTCTTGACGCCTCGATCAGTAGCCCGCAGCGCCTGCAGCGCACGCCTGCCGCCGCCCAGAGCAGCTGTGCAGCGCAGAAGACTCACCTCTGACTTGTCAAAAGCATAAATAACCATGCTGCAGACTGGAAGGTCACATGGCCGCTGATACGCCTACAGCCTGCGGCCACCGCCAACGGCTCACATCGACACGGCGCCTCTTGATGATCGCTTCCCCCTCCATCTCACCAATCGATTAATTGCACAATCTCATCCCCCACGTCCCGCGCTTCGGGACACGATCTAAGCCTTGCGGCACTGGTCCTTGTGCACAGCTCTTGCTGTGCAGCAGTCGTGCCATGTCTCTTGCGTTGTCAATCGAGTATTCGCTGACCGTCCCTGGCGTTGTCGATCTCTCCGGTCATCAGATCTCACCAGCTGCGAATCTGGATGCGTTGGCATCTCGACTAAACCCACTTCCCCTTTGCCCAGTCGAGTGGGATCATATCTGTCTGTGCTCTCTGATCGTCCTGGCACTTTCTCTGTCTTATTTGTTGTCCCCCCTTCAATGCATGTGTCTCATTGCGCGCGTTCAGCGCCAAAATATTCCTTGCATCATCATCATCATCTGCAATGCATGACATGGGCAGTGCCTTCTTGTCAATATCACACAAATGGCATTGGTTCATTTTGTGATGTGATATCTCCACAACAGGCATTTGTCTACAGAGGCGCGTCCTTGCCGCTTGGCGCTGTGGTTGCTGACCTGGCGGGAAAACTCCTCTGTCACTTGCAGTCAATCCACTCGTCAGCGGTTTGACGTCAACCGAGGTGCTTTCGTCTCTTGTAATTTGGTGCTTACGAGGCATGTCTGCGGTTGGTTCAGTGTCCTCCGCTCTTCGGCCAGTCAATTTGGAAATGACAAGGAGAGGGCGACTGCTTGGTCGCTTGACTCACACAGCACATTGACAGATCGATACAGCCTTGATGTTGCTCCGTTTCTGCCTTACGCAGAAATCGGGCAGGGGTTTTCAGCACCAGACCTAGGTCGCAAGGCGCCACTGCTGTTGCAATCCTGAGTTTGCGCAGGTCATCCAAGACTGGGCTGCAATCTGGGCTCCGGGAGAATGGTCAGTGATGCTGATGCTGGTCCTTTGCGAGCACATTGGGCTTAGACCGCTTCACACCCACTCCCCATTGGAGGACTGTGTCCCTGATCAAGCTTCCCTTAACATTAACAGCCGTTGCTACAGTTACCATCATGCTAATTGCAGACATAGACAACTTTATATCACAGTGGGAATGAAGATGGCTCAACCATTGTGCCTTCCCTCATGGGATGGTGTAAGGACAACGGACTTGATGAGATCTTTCTGTCAGAGTTTGATTGCTCTCTCTACCACTTGTGCTGTCCGGACAGGGTGTGCAACCATGGGCAGCTATGGAATGCTTGCCGTATGATCTCACAGTAGATTGCTCGTCGGGACCCAGCCAGCTATCTTTGATCTGTGTACCTGTCTGCCAACCATGCTCGCTGCATGATTGCATATTCTCACCAGTCTTGACCTGGAGTTCACTAAGAAATATTGTGTCATCTATCCCATTGTTGTCTGAAGGATACCCATCTGGGCACAGTTCAGAGATCTGCTGTATGACGTGACTGATCCACTTCTTGTAATTGATCCATACCCCGGAGTGTGAGGGGATAGCTGGGCCATCTGTATTCCCATACAGGGTCAAAGGACCAGCACTAGCCGTGTCAACGGAAAAGACCTAGACCCAGCATATGTAGTGCGCCGAGAACCAGCTGTTTCCTAACAAGTTGTTTGAATTAAGCAGATCCTTCGAAAACAAGGACATGGACCAAGCTCTTCATACATGTGCGATTGGCCTGGTTAAACCTTCATCCCACAGTGTTACCAAGATTGCCAAGTGCTAGATCTAAATGATAGAGGAATCATGTTTCTTGGTGGCAGTTCTCAGTTCCAGAACAAAAAGGGAAAGGAATGAAGCTAGGCTCTCATTCATTATGAAAGATGGTATCAACACTCCGCCAATCTGAAAAAGCGAACTGAAGTCAAGGTCTTTGCATGGCAATACCTCAGCAGAGTGGTGGAGGGCTTTGAAGATGAACTCTTTTCTGCCATAGAGCACATGTCAAAAGCAATGGAAGAGGACAAAGATGTGTTGGTTGAAGGGGAAGAGGGACGGCAAGTATTTGAGGTTTACAAACAATCAGATGTGTCCAAAAACATGCCTTTTGCGTTGGAACTGATGAAATATGTGAACCCTTGGTTCTTTGTCATGATCACAGCATTATGGGAATGCAGAGTTTATTATTGCTGGTATTGTTGCTTTGCAGGTTGTAGCGGGGTTGCGCGAGTCTGTGTGAGCAATGGAGCATGATTGAAGGAATGACGGACCTTATAGTACCTGCAGATTTGGGTAATTTGTACTATGGTTGAGCATCAGGATTATGGACCAGTATCTGACCTGAATACTAGTATCCCCTTGATGTAGCAGTGGAGAAATATTGCTGCTGGAAGTGACCATGAGTGAACAGTGGGGTCCTTAAAAGGCCGGAAAACCAGCCCCCATATTTGAACACACACAAGTTCGTCTCTAGCATCAACACTTTGAATTTCAAAATTGTTGAGCTGTTTCCTGTCCGCAATCTGCAGACTGACCGCATCCACGCTATTCTGTAACAAGCAGACAAATTTTGAAGACCAAGCCAACTTGAACCTTAACCATGGCCTCTCCACATAACGCCCTCATCTCAGTCTTAACAACTTTTTACACCCTCCTCGTCGACATCCGCTACATCCCCTCCTCTGCACTTATCATCCCGTCGTCCCAGACGCGACGCCATCCCCGGAACTCCATCGACCGCAGTGCAGCGGCACAGAGCGGGTTCAGCGAGGCAGTTGTCGATCTAACATACCAGATCCCGTACATCACAGATGATGATTACCGGATCAACTACGAAATTCGGCCACTCTGTTACCTAGCACGCGTGCCTGACGCGGGTGCAGAGAACCATAATGAGCGCGAACCAGAACCAGAGCCTGCAGAAGGCGAAGGCGAAGATGCATGGGAATTTGCGCGCGACCCGGCCTTCCAGGACCGTGTGGATCTCTGGGCAGGCCACAATATCCTGGTATTGACTCGTGGTGACATGTATGGGATAGAATTGATCTATGATCTGGACAATAGTAAGGGCTTTTTTTTTTCTTCTGAGCCCTCTCTTTCTCTCTGGAGGAAAAGTCTTTGTTGAAAACCCTTGCTTATACATATCTATACAGAAACCATCACGGAATGGCAGCATTTGGAGAACCGGGAATGGCGGAAACTCCCTGCCATTCCGATGACGTCGCCACAGAATCCACTGTATATGTGGATCGGGGAATTTCTGGCCCTGAGGAATATCCCGTTTGGTAATGACATCTTGATCCCTCGCCAGCCTGAAGAGTTCGGGTATCCGGGCGATGATGCAGACGAGGCGTTATTGCGGCAATGGAGAGAGTTTGTTGAAAATGATGCGAAGGAAAGAGGATTGAAGGACGTCTACATTGACTATGGATGGAAAACTGATACGGCTAAGAGACTAGAGGAAGCACAGGGGATTATCTGGGAGGCTTTGGAGCAGGCACGTCAAAAAACTGGCGAGGAGTTTCGGGGACAGAAGTTTGAAAAACACAGAGAGATGTGGCTGGAGAATTTGTACTAGTAGATAAAAGGGTGTTGTATATGTCATCTACTTTACAACTACAAACTCCAGATTCTGCCTCTAGATGGCCTTGTGATATATCAGCCTATGCGCCTTACAATCTAATGTACCAGATATCATAGGGTATCTAGCCATTAACTTTGTGTGGATGAATTTAGAAATGAAGAACTATTCGAGTTAGATAACAGACCCAGCCTCATAAAGATAGAATTCAGAACTCAGAATTGTCTCCTTGCCACCACATAAGGTCACAATATCATACCTATTAGGTCCAACATGTTTTTTGTAACGAATAGTAATAGGCAAAAAGTGAGGGCTGCTGCCGCTGATTGCTTTCACAAGCTCATCTCGCTTCATATCATTGCGAACTCCTGAGTGACTGTAGATTTCATATCTGATATCCTCCAAAGCACTTTCTGATCTTCTTCCAGGAAAGAAACCATTGGGAATTGTCGTCGAAATCTTATAACTGGAGCATTCAAAGACGACATCGCGCTCTGGCCCACGGCCCTTGAAAACAGCAAGAATACGGTCTGCTTCAATGCCGCCTGCAACAAGATATTCACCATAATGGTTCTGCAGCCGTCTTTGATGATCTGGCCTTGTTTCAGAATATCCTTCCGTCGATGCGACCTTCTCTACACTGTATACGCCAGTCAAATCCTTTGCAATGCCCTCTTGGCCTTCATTTTCTAGAAATTCCCGTCGCTTCATGGCCTTTCTCCAGCTACAGGTGAAAGATAAGAATCCTGTTGGCTTCGGCTCCCATGAAAGATGATGATCGAAATTGTGGCATGTCGGCACACCTCCCATTTTCTGTGCACACAGGTAGCCTCTATTGTAGCTCGCATTGGCACAGCACTCAGTGTGGAATAGAACCGGCAGTATTTATTCAGCACACAATGGATGAAAGGACATCTTTATCTAAATTATTAGACTCTCTATTAGCATAAGATGTGACTGCAAGCATAAAATCGCTTGACCCTACTTTTATTAGCCATAAATTTAGCTAGAAAGTTGGGAGTCAGGCAAGACCTGGAGGACATCCTGGATGACAACCTGCCAGAGTAACATGTACCGTCAAATACTACAAAATAATCTAGACCCTATCGTGAACGTCAGGCTGGAGTGATAACCAGATTGGTTGGGCCCTGTCCTGTGGTAAAACAGGCTGCATGATTATTGTCCTTAAGTGCCATTGCACATTGCCCAAGTCTGGGTATAGTGGAAAAATCCTAGTGAAGCGCGTGGCCGCACGCGGATGCCCTGAAACGATATAATTGAGAGTCGAAAGGTGTTCCAAAGCATTGAAACAAAGAGTTAACTATCACAAAACCTCCTCAAGGAATTTACACACGTCAGGGCAAAGGGTAGGACGGAGGACTGGGCAGGCGATGGATGAGTCGTTGTAAGCAGGATAGTCGGTATACAAGTGGCCTATGGCAGCCCCTTGACCGCGTCTATTGGAACAGTTTTGGATATGCATTTCTTTGGAGGGCAGTGTTCAGCAGAATGTCTTGTTATGGGATCTGTAGCACGTGACTACACCAAAGACCAAATTCCACTGGGCAATATCCAACCATGTCTGATCGAGAAGAAGGAACTTGCCAGTTACCTCTCCCTTCTAAAACATACGATCCCAGTCAACATGCCCCAAACACGACGTCTACTTCGAGGCGAGAAGATTACATACTCAGTTGCTAAGGAGCAGGAAGTTAACATTCTTCATCAGTTAGGATATTATGAACAACAAATCCAGTTCTTCACTTATCTTCGTGACCGACAGGATTGGATGAGGGCCGCAGTTGCTCACCATCTTGGCTTAAAATCAGCTGCTGCATGTCATGTAGCAGAAGAAGAAACTTGGCTCCACGGCAGCTTTAATGTTTGTGTCCCAATCGCCATTGATGATTGGAACGGGAAACGAGTCCTCATTCGCTTTCCTCTTCCATACCGCATCGGTGAAGTTGTCAAGCCCGGTAATGGGGATGAGAAGATCCGATGTGAAGCAGGGACCTATGCGTGGCTCCAAGAGAATTGTCCAGATGTACCAGTTCCGAACTTGTATGGCTTTGCTCTATCCACTGGTGAAACTGTACGGAGATAGACCTGATATCTGCTTATCCCAACTAACTGGGTCCAGTTTACCCGACTTGAGAACTTACCAATCCTTCCTCGATACTTTCAGCATCTTCGTCAACGATTCTTATCATGGCTGGGCTATCCGGTCCCTTCGAACTATGTTCGTCACCAGACCGCAAATCACATCACTGCTGACAGCGTCGTCAGCACTGGCTATCTTTTGGTGGAGTATATTGAAGAAACACAAGGAACGATGCTTTCCAACACATGGATTAACGGGCAGCATGATGTCAAATTGAGGATGAACTTCTTCCGTAGTCTTTCTCGGATTTTGCTGAACATTAGCCGAGTCCCATTGCCCAGAGTTGGTCCTTTATTATTGACAACGATGGATTCTTACGTTTAGCGAATCGACCTCTGTCAATTGAGATCCAACAGTTAGAGAACGAAAATATTCCAACAGGTATACCTCGGGACTATACATATTCGACTGTCGACTCCTACATTGTGGATATGCTTTCATTTCATGACAGTCGCTTCCGAAATCAGCCTAATGCTGTGAATGACCTAGGAGATTGTGGCTATCAATTATCTGCCTTAAGTGCAATGCGGACAATTTTCCCGTCCTTCTTTCGGCGGGATTTTCGGCGTGGACCATTCAGCTTTGTCCTAACAGACCTTCATCAGAGTAACATATTTGTGGATGCCAAATGGAATATAACTTGCCTTGTTGATTTGGAGTGGGCATGCTCCAGGCCAATTGAGATGATCAACCCTCCTTACTGGCTTACAAATAGGGGTGTGGACCAGCTGGTTTCTGCAGAATACGACGCAATTCGAATTGAGTTTATGGAAATTCTCGCAGCTGAAGAGCAGGAACTCGGCTCTGCCACATCAAGAATGATTGGTAATAAGGAAGTCATGCCGCGTCTCTCAGATGTTATGAATCGAACTTGGGCGACTGGGACTTTCTGGTATACGCTCGCTCTTTCTAGCCCTTCTGGGCTGTTCAGCATTTTTCACAAACATATCCGGCCTTTATTTTGCGCAAAGTATGGCGAGGAGTTTAATTTAATTATGCCATTTTTTTGGGGGAAGAATATAGGATACATTGCAGGCCTCAAGCTCGCTGACAAGAAAGAGTACGACGAAAAGCTTCAGCAGGCCTTCGAGGACAGCTGAGGTTGAATCAAACAGATTTATTGCGGCCTTCTCTCATCCGAATTCCCTTGGTCTTGGCTCTCTTTCCCTGGAAATTGGTCCTTCACAGCTTCACCCAAAGCCCACATATATCGTTCAACCTCATTTGCATTCTTTTTGTCTTTGGCAGCTTGACCTGAAGAGCTGAGTTGTTGAAGAGTTTTGACATCTGCTTTGACTCCGACAATCGCCGATATACGGACCGTTCACGATCTATATAAACTTGTAATTACTAGAATTTGATAATACAAACTCAATTTCTTAGAGGTTCTAACATTAAGGCTTCAAAGATCGTGTTCAGGATCAGGAATCTCGTTGCTCAAGAGAGGTAGGTGGGCTTCTCTGATTCAGCGGCGTATGTCGCTAATGTTGATGAGAATCATTAAGGGAAGGGTTGGAGCTTGGAAGCGTAGGTAACCCTAAGCCTTTAAAAGCCAAAATCAGACTGGGCAACAGTGTTTGGGCAGCTTTATTTCATCAGGCTGACATTTTCCATGCGTCCAGCTATCTAGACGATTATTATCCTATATTCTTTTCTGATATCTCGGAAGGAACAAGAGGTCTGTGCAGCCTAATTTGATCAACACCCCAGTACTACTGTTTCCTGATGGATACTTGAGCAGCCGACCATCTCTGCAAAGCCCAGAATGCTGCATGGCCTTAGGAGACGCACCACATATAGCCAATAATTTGTTTAGACTGGATCATGGAATAATGTAACGTAAGCAACCACTGGACTGGGCAGCAAGTTCCGAAATCATCAATCTGTGAACAATTCTGAAGCTGTTATCAGCCCAATCCTCTATATTTTACTACACAAATTAAATTTAACCTTCCTTAGGACATCTCAACCTATTATGGCCAATTTCACCACAATTACTACACTTTGGTGGCTGGTGTGGCTTTGGTTGGTGCTCAGCTTGCTGGTTAGCTTATTGACCTCTTGGTTGCAATCCCCTTTCTTGAGCCTTTTGAAGGCCTTCAGCTCCTATCAAATGGCCTCCTTTCTGAATAAAATGCTTAGGTCTTTGCTTCTTCTGTTTCTGGTGTTCTTTTTCTGCATGAAGCTGATGTATTTCTTGATGGAATAGGATAGCACTGTAAGCGAGGGTCTGTGGCAGCATGCTAAGTAAGCTGATTACAGGCAGGAATGGTGAGAAAGGTGGTGGTGTTGGGGTCGATAAAGGAGAAGAGAACATAGGGGTTCCTTTCCTCGCTTAAGATGTTGTTGGTGATCCAGTGGAGGCTGAAAGCTTGTGCAGCGTGCCTTTTGGCCCTTTCGGACCTCACAAGAAGAAGATAGATAGAAATAGAAGGCGGTGGACAATGGCAATATTGTGCAACTTGCCCATGATGATTCAGATCGAGTCATGAAGCTTGTGTATTATTTCTCTGCTATTTCATACCAGTGCTGATTGCAGAAGAAGCTGTTGGTTCCAGAGAATGGGTCTCGGCACGGATAATGAGTCATTCGGCCATTCGTCAGATGTAGTGGCCAAAAATGGTGAGTTTCTAGAACTATTTATTCTTTGCTTGCAGGTCTACATATATCTAGAGTTTGTCTGTTGCTATATTCATCTTATACCCTGTCAGTGTCTTGCAGCTGTTGTACTCCCTTAACCTCCTGTTCTTACGTATAATACCTATCGACTTGTTAATCTTCATCTTTCATTTCACGATCCAGTCATCCAGCATCTTTTTCGTGGCTCCTCACTGGGAATGAACACGAACAGTAATGCGTGCCTCCATCTCAGCATTCTGGATCCTTATTTGATCATATGCTCACTGATACTTCATGGATAGATACGCAGCATAACCCGGCTGCAGATGAGCTCATGGAGGCTCAGCATGGGGACGGTGCAGCTACCTCTCAATCGGTAGCAGCTTCTGCGCCACCTCGAAAATCAGTCAAGTGCCGCTTTTTTGGATCCAGGAAGGGTAAGTATTCTTTTATTTTATTATTTATTATTTATTTATTTTTTTGCTATTTAATTACAAGTTTCGCTTATGACGTGTATTTTATCTTGTCGTTTGACTTTTTCTGCTACTTGACCAGGCGCGACTTCTATGCTAAGGTTTGTTCCTCAGGATGTCGTGCGGGAAATGCCTGCCCGTTTCTTCATGTCGCCTCTGGGACGGAGCCGGGTGTTTCAGCATCCGGACATACCGCGGTGTCTCGATCTCAGGGGAGCGCTTCTGCGGAGGAGAACCGTCGTTCTCAGGTCTCCATGAAAGCCACTGCTTCAGGTCTCGAGGAGTTGACAGTGAACGATTCTAAATTAGATGCGGGCCCGCCTGTCGCCTCAAATTGGAGGCCGGTCTCGAATGCAGAGAACCAGAACCCAAGAGAATTTCAGCTTAACCAACTGAGGAGACGATTCCGTTCAGATGAAGAAACGGATAGTGTCGGAACAACCTTGAGATTTAGAATGGCCCCTTCTGATCCTGATTTTCCTTTCGAATTAGAAGAACTGCAGTGTACTCTGCATGTTCCTCTAAATTATCCACGAGTAGGACGACCAAAACTGGAAATAACGAATCCTGAAATGGATAGAGTTTACCAGGAGAATGTCGAGAGAGGATTTGATGATATCGTGGATACATCCTTACGGACCACCGGTCACGGAACACTTCTAGGCTGGATGAAAAGTCTCGATAAACATCTGGAACGCTTCCTCTCAACCACGGAAAGAGGGCCAACATTCAAGTTCATAGCTAATGTCGAGAAGAAAGCAATAGCGGAAACTACGGACCCAGTCCGCCATCTGGTGCCATCGGCTCAACCGAAAGCAGGAGGACAAGATGTTCGCCTTTCAGAGCTGTCTTCTATCTCAGCTAGGGTATCCCCCCAACGTACCGCGGAGCAGTTGGCTCAGGCAGAGAAGCGCAGAAAGGTTGAGACTAGGCAGCTCGAAGCCCGCTTGGGTAGATTGCCTTTGTTTCAGAAGTCTTCCGATGGAATTGCATATACAGTTCCTATTCAGCCTAGCAAGCCAGATCGACTTCCAACTACTCTTCGATCTGTGAAGGCAGCTAGACTTTTGGTGCCCTTGCTCTATCCGTTGGAACTTAGCACAGTTGATCTGCAAGGCGTTGATAAAACGGCTTCACTGCCTGTTGAAAAGGCTTTTGCTCAGTGGGTTAAAGAAAACCCTACTCTGAATCTGTCGTCGCAGGTCAACTACTTGGCGAGCAATATGCACACACTTGCGAACAAACCGGTAATAGAGGAACCTCGTGAATCATTCCTAGAGCAGAATCCACAGCCGGTCTTCGATGCTTCCGGAAAGTCAGCTGAGTCTGTGGAGGAAGTGCTTGGAAAGGAATTGGACGATCGATCTCATATACGTGTTATTCCCCGCCCACCAGAGTGGACCGTGCCTAATGAAGGTAGCGAGGATGAGTCCACTGAAATCTCTACCTCCGAAGGAGAGTTTTCTGATGAGGAGGACGATAGCGGCGGAGTGGCTGTTCCGTATATCCCCGCCGACAACGCCGTTGGTCGTGGTGTTGCACTATCGTTCCCGTATTTGGAGCTGTATGGGATCGAGCTGCTGGAACTTGTCAACCTCCACATCACTATCAAGTGCGAACGATGTAAGGAACCGATGGATGTGGCGAATGCCCAACAAAATACGGGAGCAGATGGGGCATATGCACCTAAAGTTGAAATGTGCAAGAAGTGCACGAATTCCATGAGCATTGGTAAATATCTTGCCCAAGCCTAACCGCAGCACTTGATCCTGGCTATTACCAGTAAAGAAGACAGGACTCGGGATTGACTCCTTTTATTACGTGTCCAGGATTTCGACGGCAATTGATGCATCAGAGCTCCAATCGTGCTGGCTATTTGGATCTGGATGGATGTACCGTGGTTGACCTCCTTCCAAGGTAAGTCCTTGATCGCAGAAGCAGTCATGCCTTCCCCAAACGCACAGGCTACGATTAAATCCAATACATGCCACTTGAAGCCATTGGGATTATTGCAATGAACTATCGCTCACGAGTGGATAGTCTCTTCATCCCGACTTGTGCCGAATGCTCCACGCCATACCCTGCCCCAGGAGTGACAGCGGTTCGAGGAGAGAGTGCAATGGCCGTATGTCGACATTGCCATCGTAAAATGGGTTTGTACTTCTCAGTCAATTTGGACCGCAGTTGATGGAAGACATAATATGTAGTAGATTGCTAATACGTCGATATTGTATAGTGTTCAAAATACCTGAAGTCAAGTTCCTGCTTGTAGGATCTGCTGCATGTAAGTCGCGACCCAGCTTCCTACATCTCTTTCTTGACCGAATTGTTAGAAGGAGTGCTGACGGGAATCGGATCCAGTTACTGCGAGAAACATCCCGCTACGAAAGAAAAGGGTATATTTGTTTCCACGACCTGTGACCTGTTACAGCATCTGACATCAAATTCCTACAGCCAAAGGAAACTCTTGGCATTGTCGCCGGCCAGGAACTTCCTCGTCGTGGACGCTGCATCCATTACGGTAAAAGCTATCGCTGGTTCAGGTACGTGGATTCTTCTCCAAATTAACACTTTGAATTCCCGGCGGCCCCCAAATACGTGAAAATCCATATACACGAGAAACTGGCTGACTGAGCAACAGATTCAGCTGCTGTTCCAAAGTATTCCCTTGTGATAAGTATGTTTCATCGTTTTGTGAGCGTCACGGAGAAATATAGAATCGGGTCCTGAGTGAAAATTCCAAGCCCTTAAATATGCTCGGAAGATGTGCTTTGGACTGCTGGCATTCGCTGACTCGTCCTAGATGTCACGACAAGGCCACTGACCACCCTAATGAACATGCGAATCGCATGATTTGGTAAGATAGAAAGAAGGAAGTTTTTTATATTGGCCTCTGATTAACGTGTCTTTCCAGCGGCTTCTGCTCTCGAGAACAGACATATCGACCAGAGAACTGCGGCATATGCGGCGCTTTCCTTATCGGAAAGGCAGGTAGTGGATTCTGGGAAGGTGGAAAGGGAACAAGGAACAAAGTTCTCATGAGTCGCAAAGGTATCAATATCGTCTTCATTGGTGACAGTGCAACTATACTTACATGGACTCTTTTTAGATCCACGGAAATACAAACGGCGCGTAGGAGCGAAACCAGGCGGAAGCTCATCGAAACGGAAGGCATAAATTGGGCGAGCTTGAACCTAAACACGCTTGAGCTCTGTTAACCTAGTTCGGTACTTCGCATACTGTCGCGGAGCTGTAGATTTGAATTCTAGGCATGGTTCCTACCTATCCACTGCAGCTTGAACTCAGGGCAAATGTGCCAAATTTTCAGTCTCCACAGGGACTGTCGCAGAGCACACTTAGGCCGACTTAAAATACAACTGCAAAATGAGTGGTGAAGGTTCCTACAACTGTCTTAGAGAGCGGTTTATTCGGAATTTGAGAAGTGCCGTGGGTAACTGTCGCGAAGCGAGTCTCGCGGGATGAGGTCGTGCTGGATGGAGGGCTGCGAGGAGGTGGCTGGCTTATAGAGCGACATAGGTCTACTAAGCAGTCGAAACAGCACCGCCGCTTCGATAATTGTTTGTCTAACTCTAGTCAACACTAATATAAGAGATATTCATCACCTTTATATTCTTAATCTCGTACAATATGGCAATCAGGATAGGTGACATCACCCGAAATGCATGAAATGCATACCAGGAACAGGATCACTAGAACAAGATTTCCCTTTTTATTAGCCTGTGAAAAAATGCTTTTTCTTTTCTCATTACATAGTCCCAACGACAAAACAAGAATCCACTCCGTCCACGGCATCGATGCGGATATCGGTCGCCAACTTCTATTTGACCTAAGACGTGCGACAGGAACCTTGCGTAAATTTACAAGCTGTCTAGAATTCTTGACTATCATCACCGGCAATAATGACGTTATTTATCTAAACTTAAGAGTTAGAGCACCATAAGGTAAATCAAATGAAGAGAAGGTAGGAAGTACCTTGAGAACCATCCGGCATAGCTGAGTGGCGAGAAGAAGTTGCTGGCGTTTTCCAATAAGGGGATCGATGACAAAGAGTTGCTTCATATCTGCATGAAAAGAAAGAAAAAAAGTGCGTTAGTACAGTACTCATTGAAGTCAAAGAAATAACGTGTCCTGGATGGGCAGGCGTACCGTTGTTCCCGGTCTGCATGCAATCAACACCGAGTCGGGTGTTTCTCTCCTTCACTTGCCGCGACTTGACAGATGCGAGCGTCTCAATGGGGCTCAAACCAGAGTTCTCAGCGAGTGCCAGCGGTACAGCGTCCAATGCGTCCGCAAAACCGCGCATGGCGTACTGTTCGATCCCGGGACTCTACGTTCACTGTCAGTCAGAGCGCTTCGTAAATTCAATCAGTTGGTATAAGCTTCGAACCTTCACAGCAGCATCTTCAACAGCGAGGGAGCAAGCAATTTCAGCAGCGCCACCACCATACACAACTCGGTTATCGCGAACCAAATTACGGACAACGCAAAGAGCATCGTGGAGTGACCGTTTAGCTTCATCGATGATCTGGCGGAGAAATTAGCGAGGCGTGAAACAAGAAGCAAGTTGCAAAGAAAGGCTCACCATCTTGTTGCTTCCTCTGACAAAAACGGTCACAGCGCGGCTGTTCGCACATTCTTCAATGACAAGCATCTTCTCTCTTGTAGTACCGAACGTCATTTCTCGGACGCGTCCCGCAGTTCCCAGCTTATCTGCGCTTAGATCCTCGAAACGTGGGACAATCCTACCGTTCGTGGCGATGGCAATCAGTTCAATCTCGGGCCCACCAACCCATCGCACGGCAGGTAGGTGGTTCTGTAGCAGGAGATGATTTGCTTCATCATCGAAACCCCACTGGCAGATAGCAAGGTTGGCACCCGAATCCTTCAAGTGATTGATCATCTCCGTGAACTTTTCCCGTTCGTACGCTTGGAGGCGTTTAAATTCCTCCACCGATGTGATATCAAGCTTGTGCTTTGTCTTCGGCTTGGGTGGTTCAAATGGGCAAGTTAAGATGGCCAATTTTGCATCCCTGACCTCGTCGGGCATCTGCGGGTGGGAAAAGTCTTTGTCGATAATGACACCTTTGACGAGGAGAGAGTCCTCTAGAGATCCTCCGACTTTGCCATCGACTTTGATCAGCTCAAAGTCAACGTCCTTGCGTTCAAGATCCGCAACAGAGAGAATAGCATCAACAGCAATTTGTGCAAACTGGTCATGTGCTTTGGAGACACTAAAGGGAGTGGTCAGCACGTCAGAGCAGATGACGAATAGAAAGAGACCGAGACATACATCTTGCTTCCTAAGCTCGTCTTTGCGACCTTAACAAGATTCTCTGTGTTCTCTCTCGTAAAGTAAATCTCATCGCTAATCTTGTCGAGCTCAGCGACAGCAATTTCGCAAGCCTGGTCGTATCCATCTGCTACACGAATGGGGTGGATGCCCTTGTCAATCAACTCGGAAGCTCGCTCTAACATGGCCGCGGCAAGGACGACAACGCCAGTTGTCCCGTCACCGATTTCTTCATCTTGTGACTTCGAAAGCTGCACCAACAGCTTGGCAACGTTGTTCGTAATCTCCATCTTTTGCACACGCACGCCAAGAATTAGCCGCATTCCCCGCGTATCGAGAAGAGCACTAGCTGCATAGGACATACCTGTGACAGGATAGTTGCTCCATCGTTTGTGACCGTAATATCGCCATCGGGAGAAATGAGGATCTTGTCAAGACCACGTGGACCCTGCGAAATGTATCAGACCCCATCCAGAACCTACGTCGGCAAATGGAAGCCATACCAGAGAGGTCTTCACGATGTTGGCGACGGTCTTTGCAGCCACGATGTGGGACTTTATTGCCTCGGTACCATGCTGGCGTTTCTTCTTTCCTTGGCTATACAAAGGGACCTTATCAGTTCCCATCTTCTTTGACGGCTACTGCTGAACTTTGAGGAGTGTACGGGTATCCCTGAAACGTACTCTCGAACAACGATAAAAGGCCGACCTTGCTCATCCTTCATAACAGAAGCTGCCAAGACTGTCAGCGGTGATTGTGATCGATAACGACATACGCTAGAAAGGGTTGTAGCGACCTTGAGATAAGTCAAGCTCTGTAAGAGGACCAGGAACTGTCAGTGGATTAATCTCGAACAGAAAGAGGGGTATCAAGGACATACGCATCGCCATTTTGACGGGTCTGCCAAACGGCAAGAAATGAAAACTGAAAAATAGGGGAATCAACTAAGTAAATCCAAGCTAGGATCGCTTCCAGGAAAGCTGTGCAGCACAACCGTGGCGACGTCAACTGTCAATGCGGAGGAAACGTGATAAATTCTGGAAATCTGAAGATGCTGCCGAGACGGGCTAGCGGCTAGTCGGCCAGCTTGTTGCCCTATTGGGAATAGCGCGCAATCCTCTCGCGTCTGTCCGCTTCTTGCGCGCGAACGTGAGCAGCTCCATTTGCCAAACACTCGTGCTCGTGGGCAGGGCCAGACAGACACTCCATTACACCTCTTATACTACTGCCAATTCCTCCTGCCAACTCTGGGAGACTGTCGCGACACCATTTCGTCAAAATAGCGAGCCTAATTTCCAGTCTGCGCGGCCTAACCGCCCCATTCAGGGCGAGAGCAATGCCTCGTATGTGATTGTTCAATTTTGTCAGTGTGCTCTCACTTTGAACTGACTTCAACGATATAGCTCCACTAGAAGAACTCTCAGAAGACGAATCAACAGGGAGCTCCATTCCCTATGATGACTCTGAGAAAAACAAGGACGCTGGAGGAGACGAAGGCGACGAGGAGGACGAAGCTGAGGAAGGCGTGTAGGTTGCAACATGGATACACTTTGATTGTGCTCTGAGGACTAACTTTTTTAAGTTATACGGTTGAAAAAATTCTAGGCCATGAATTTGCGAAGAATGTACGCTGCAGCAATACCTCTATATGCCATGCTTTCGTGGTGGATCCGCTGATGAATGCGATAGGGCAAACTTCTTCTACATGTTAAGTGGAAGGGGTATGATAATCCAGACGATGAGACAATGGAGCCGGAAGAGAATTTACAGTATGCGTCGCGCCTGAGCAGCCTGCTTTTGGCAGTTTGTTGACTGGTTTCTAGGGAAGGTGCAAGTGACCTGCTACAAGAATACTACAGTCTCCAAGGGGGTCGACCTGAACCGCCAGTGACGAAGAAGCGAAAGTCCACTGGAGATTTGAAAGCCTCTCCACAGAAAGCCGAACCGAAGCGACGCAGAAAGTCGAAGGGGGCCGAAGAAGTGACAGCCCTCGATGGGAAAGATACGGAGGATTGGGTACCGAAGACAGAAAGTTGGGAGAATGAGGTTGTTGAGGTCGACACAATCACTCGAGATCACTCCACTGGGATACTCTTCGCATATCTACACTGGAAGAATGGGAAGAAGTCCAAGGTATCAGTCGAAACTTGCTATCACAAGTGTCCTCTCAAGGCAGGTGTTTTGTTCTCGACCCTATTTTGAAACTACCCGGAGACTAACATGTGAGAAGATGCTCAAATTCTATGAACAACACCTGTAAGTGTTCTTCTGTTCTCAGTGTGCTGTAGCTATTCTAACCTGCCCAGTGTTTTCAAGGAAAACTGAATTCGTGCTCGGTTAATACCATAGCCGAACTCGCCAAGGTTCAGATTCGTTGCGAGGAGGCACCAATATTTTCTGGATTGGCGGTTTAGTTCGTGTTCTCTTTCGGAAACAAGTTCTAGGAATCATAGCGCAGATGCACTTTCACAGTTGCTCGTCTCCTCCCGAGCTGAGCCGTTTCGTTGTAAAACAGGGACCTCTTACTTTCAAGGGCATTATGGGGAATGCTATTCTAGGGACGGAATCTCTGCTGTATTATGTTAAACTATTTCCCTAATTCATACCTTTGGGTATTTTCATCCGTTTCCTCCCTAGGTCCGGTTCGTCGTTGTATTCTGCGACTGGTATCGTTATCGTGACTATCGTTGTCATTTCCCGTTGACCGTCTCCAGTCCAGCCGCTCTGGCGAGTCCAAGATAATCCCATCTGGCGTTGAAAGAATCGCGTCCATGTTTATTCATGACTCGTTCGATATCTCGTGCGTCCGTTCCTTCTATAGCCTGGTCATCCTCCGCCGTCCACACTCCCGGTGTGTCTTGTGGAATCCCTTTTCCCGAGACCAAATGTTCCAGGACCTGATCAGCCAAGCGCGGATCCATGCTTGTGCAGCGCAATGCCTCGATCACTTGCACGGCATTCTGTGCCTTGCCTGTCCGAATACGTGTGTCAATCCATGCGTCAATGTCCTTCTCGGACTCTGTTTCGCCTTCCTGCTCTTCAGGCTCGGGGCTCGAAGGGAAGAACGGAAGTTCCATTAACATGTTAAACGTGTCATCTAGTTCGTTGATATTGTTCTCACTTAGAGATACTGGGGAATGCAGTTGTATTCTCTCCGATTCTGTAGTGTTATTCGTGGTCGCCGCTGGTGTTCGTTGGCGATTCCCTGAGTTCCCTAGATCTTGCTGGTGTGGGTTCGAAGAAAGGTGTTCATTTCTCGACGTGGCATTGGACGTTCTTCGTTTCTGGCTGGGATAGACTTCTTCGTGATTCAGCGGAAGAGAACTCGAAGAATCAATACCGTAGGTACTTCTTTTCCTCTTCCGGTCTTCCTGTCTCTCGGTGGCTGGCAGCTCAGCGCTTCTGGGAGCCATAGGCCTTGACGAACTGGAGGTCGTGGAGAGGGTAGAAGTCGATTCGACCGTCCTTTGAAATGACGGAGAAGTCGGCCTCTGGTTTTCTTCAGCTTGGGCAGGTTGGCCGTGAGCTGTCACATCTCTAACAGGACCACCGGGACGAGGATTTCCGCGAAGCCTTCTTCGATACCGAGTTCTCCACGACTGATAGGAATGTCTGGGGCGCTAAAATGGAGAGGACAGAACCTTGTAAGACCTCCGCCTGGCCCCAAGATACACTAGGTGGCTTTTGGCAACAATTACCTTTTCAGCTATATCCTGATAGATCTTAATACCGTTGACACGGTGGCCATCCAGTCTCTCGTACGGTTGCATGTAATCCCAGAGAAATTGATCCTCTTCCAGGGTAAATTGATTTCTGTAGCTCCGTGTTGGGATCCAAGTCGCCCCCATCGGCCGTTGCGGACGACGTCCAGTCCGATAATCTTGCAGTCTCTGCTGGGCTCCTCTGGCCACAGAATCGTCCACAAACTGGTAAGAATATCTGCCAATGCAGATCAGTAAATCAAGCCACGTACAGTCACTGTGGTCGAATGGATGCCTTACGTATCCGCGGGAAGATTTTTTTGATCATGGTCAACCAACTTGATACCGGCATTTTTCTCTATCAGAGTCACTGAACCGCCATGACGCTGCAAACGTGTCAAAACTTGGAATTCATGAAAATATAACATAGTAACAATGATCACAGACATGATAATTACCTGGATGATCTCTATAAGCCTTTTCCTAGAAGGAACATTCTGGGATATCCAGAAACGCTGCCCTTGGAAAAGATTCGGATTCGGTGCCCTTGAAACACGATCACTACTCCGGTCAATCGTAGTTTCTGCCATAGTCACTTTGAAGTCATATCCACTATTTTTAAAAAGTGATAATGATCTTTATGTCTAGGTACTGAAGACGTTTGAGCACGTCGTCATAGCAGCAGGAGGAGCGCGCAACGCGCAGTCACGTGCCGCGCGTCTGGTGAGTGCAACGGCCTCCGAAGAAAACCACTGTAAGAAAGACCTAGCTGGTCTTCTATTGGGACGAATGCAATCCTTGCTCAGGTGGAGCCAGGAAGACCAGGCGACCTGACGGCATTCCCTTAAACTGCTTGATTGCTCCTGCCGTGGTCCAAATGGTATGATCACGTGACATGAAAGAGAGTTCCAGTTTCTATCTCCGGCTGCGCCTCTCGAATAGATACAATCCGTGATACTGTTATCCCATGGAACGACTAGTGGATACTGGCTACCTCCCCTGCCCGGGTCATGAGAATTAATAATACTTTATTTGGTGCCAGCCGCTGCTGAACCAGTCGCGAGCAAGCGGGGATAAGAATGGGGGTTATGAGGAATGCAGCTCTCGCGGTTTTGGCAATTTCTGGGTTCACATTCGTTGCTCTTTTTGGGAGACTTCCAGTTTTCAGGTACGCTGAAAAAAAAAAAACGTCTCATTCGATTTGCTTGTTGGTGACAAAAGCTGCCTCTAGAAAAACGCCGGTTGGGCTCCTCCACAGACTCATCTGGATACATATTCCGAATGGACTTGTCTATGCCGACTTTCTATTTTTCAGCGGCAGGTTGTCACGCAGCTGTACTAGGTATGGAGGCTATATAATACATGAGAACCATCCGCTAGTCTTGGTCGGTGATCAGCTTCAACAACGTAGTTTGGACTTCACGTCTCGCTAATGTCTTCGTTAGACATTCTTCATAGCTCTGATAGCAATCGGGACATATATATTTGTACCAGCTGCATGGTCTAGACTGTCAACGTTCCATCGCTCGCTCATTCTGCTGCTGGTTACATTGCCATATGGGTTTTTGTACGAATGCGTTGTCACCAAGTCTTTCATCAACCGGGAAAACCATGCGGAAGAAATCAGACGATACCCCTACGACCATATTCTCTTCCATCCTGGGAACCGCTGCCGCACGTGCCGCTTCTTGAAGCCAGCGCGAAGTAAACACTGCAACCTCTGCAAGGCGTGCGTTTCCAGGCACGACCACCATTGCATCTGGGTGACAAATTGTGTTGGGGTGCATAACTACCGTTACTTCCTGGCTCTGCTACTTTCGCTTTCCGCATTGTTGATGTATGTGGCTTACTTGGGCTATAGTTTGCTGCACAGAGATATGGTGAAACTATTGCCTCCCGATATCTACTCCACAAGGAACGAGACCTGGTCCAGCTACTTCCGCCTCCTGCAATTGGCTATTACTTTTGATATCCGAGTGGGCTCTGTGTTTCTGCTGGTATTTACGACGGCCCCTTTGACCACTGGTTTTGTTGTTTATCATATCTATCTGATATGGGCTGGAATGACGACGAATGAAAACGCTAAATGGTCGGCGTTGAATAATTACGCTAGTGAGGGCCATGTCTTCAAGTCATTAAGAACTGAGACTTATGGAAGGTCGCATTCGCCAGATAGGCCCCGGAAACTCATCGAGACTTGGCCGATGTGGAGCGACCAAATCATCGCCGTAACAGAGGACGAACAGCCTCCAAGAACAGAAAGTATCTCACCATTTACGTCCAATGATCCTTGTCAAGAATGCGATAGTCACAGACCTGTCGGTCGCGGATGGATCCAGTTGAGAAGTCTGAGAGACGTTGACAACATCTATGACCTAGGATTTTGGGATAATATGCTCGAAGCTGCTGGGTTTTCTGTTAAGCGCATCCAGAAGTAGCCATGGAAATTTGAACATTATTCCTGAGAGTTCTGAGATGCATGTTAAATGAATATTATGTTGTAGAATTTGGAGAGCTAAATTGGAATCTAGACTGGCCCTTAAGAGTTAGGCCTGAGGCGTATTCGGAGCATGAAGAAGTTTCATCCGGGCGCTATTCTCGACGCCGGCTTCCACCACTTTTCTTTCAACGGACTCTTAGGTCACTTCTCTTCGAACGAACCTGAACAGCAACGAGCGTACATCTTGATCCTCACACGGGAGATAATCAGGATGGCAGACCGCACTACAGTAGAGGCTAAACCACAATGCACTCCGGCGGAATTAATGCTCAAAGTCATCCTTGCGGGCACCCTGAGCCACTATGAAACTCGAGGAATGGTAGACGACAAACGGCTAGAACATATGCTTTCTGCCGGAAAGCAGATCCTGTACAAGACTCATCAGGAAAGTGAAGTTAGGTTTGTGCCCTCTTGAGCGTCTCCTTTCATTCCGTCCTTTCGATGTAACATACTAAGATCTTCCCCTCTCTACAGACACAATCTTGGCTTGTCCCCAGACATCTGGCACGGTCTCGCCGACGTTTTGACGAAAGCCATCCCCATTCTCGAGTCGCAGTCCTTTGCATGGAAAAGCCCGCCCTCAACAAATTACGATCATTCTTCCTCCAACCTTATAGCGTACAACTATTTCTCGTTGGTGAAAGATATCGAGCGCCTCAATGATTTGTGTACGATCGCTCGCAACCTTCTTGCAACAACCAAGAAGGCACAGAATTTGGCCGCTGAGAAGGGCTTTGATCAGAGAATTTTAGCCTTGATCGACACTTGTGTGAGGGTGACCGCTCGAGGCTTCGACGGAGAGACGAATGCGAGGAATGAAGAACGTTGGCAGAAAGTCGTCAATCTATACAAGCGTCTTCTTATTACTTGTCTTCAGTTCCTTCACAACTTTATAATGCATAATGAGCAAAGGAAGATGGTGCTTTGGCTTGACCTTTTCGGGTATCACTCCACAGGCGACTCTAATATCATCCAGCCTAAGGAACCACTTGATCGTGCGCTCAGCAAGCCTGAGGGTGCAGCCCCTGTCGTTAAGACAGGAGAGAGGATTGTTAATCCTCCTATCCGAGCCCTTTATGATCAGACTGCCGAGGACTTGCTACTGGAGACTATTTCTAACTTTCCTCGGGAGCCCGCCACTATTAAGGAAGAGGCAGCTATGCTACTTCTTGCAAATATTAAGGACCACATGGAGAAGCTTCTTGGCCGCGATCTGACGGCAATCCAGGAAATGGGAAGAAATCCAGAGCAAGTTAAAGAGATCCGCGCTGCTCTTACCGCTATTCTCGGTGCCAAGGTGGATGGATGGTCCGACCTTCAGGATAGAGCGAAGGAGCTTCCTCCCGCTCTTCCAGAGGACGAACCACCTCGAAAGAAGTCGATTCTCACCATCGATCGCAGTGCTACGGCGGGATTTCCCCGTGTGTGCTGGGCTGATATGCCTGACCTTAACGAATACGGCGCACTTGCAGCTGCAGACGCACCGGTCACCGAAGAGGACACGAGCATGCCGCGCTCCGCTCAGTCTGCGGCAGAGACACTTCAAGAAGCTAAGGATGAGTTGATGGCGAGACTGCAGGAATCGTCGCAAATCGCTGGTGATGGAGACCATGACTACGAGGGAGGGGACGGTGGAACAATAGGCGACGATGATGCGCGCAGTCTGGATGCTGGTGCCGAGGGCAGCATCGAGGAAGAGGAAGAAGAAGATGAGGAGGATGATGAAGACTATCGAGGTCGCCCGGGAGATCAGCAGCGTGGTCTCCTTACCGATATTCCTCTCGTATTGGGGCCTGCAGAGATTGAGGCTCTCCCTATGATCATCCAGGTTGGCATCGTTGACAGTTTTGGACTCAAAGGAGGGGAGCGGAATGGAGGAAGGAACATGCAAGCTCTTCGCTGTCACATCTTGCTTACGCAGGAGACAGGGCGGAACTTGCTTCGAGAACTTTTGATTTTTATCGCCGCGTGGGACCTGCCAGACGATGAGCTGTATTTCAAGATGATGGTACAGATTATGGATGCGGTGCTGAAAAACGGCTTGATGTCGCACGCCTACTCCGACTTCGGCCAGCCAAAGGACATCATTTCGCCTTCGCAGGCCGTTGTCATTAAGATACTGACCCACATATTCCGATCTAAATACTCACCAGCGTCGGTCAGTGGGGCAGTCAGTGGGGCTCAACAGGGTACTGCGAAGAGCCCAGCTCCGCTGTCGAGAGTGGATGTTCTCACGGTCCGATTCATTTTCACCATCTTCCGGGGTAATATTATCCCCGAAACTTGCGCTCTTATTTATCTCCAGGGTCAGATCCGTGCGCGGCGGGCATTACCGGAGGATTTCCCCCTCAATCTCTGGGATATGGAAAGAGTCTACGAAGGTGTCTACCAGTTCCTGGAATTTTTTGCTGTCCTTACAGAAAACAATGACTGGAAGAATCTGTTGGTTAAGTGGGAAATCGTTTACGATCTCGTCACACTGATCAAGGAGCTGGAAGCAAGCATCCCCAAGGGCAGTCTAAGCTCAATGTCCGTCGGCAGCGCAAGGAATAGCAGTCCGTCTAAGGAATTACAGCCGAGTGGATCCTCCTCAACCGGCCCGGTATCCGTGGAACGTCCGTATGACCCTGGTGACCCAGATCCGGGTGACACGACGGGCAGCGCCGGGTCCAGAGCGGAATCTCCGCCGATCACCGAAGATCCGTCTGAGTTTGAATGGAGAAACCTCAAGAAGCTGGTCGTGCTCGTCCTTTCGTCCCTAGTGTGGAAATGTCCCGAGGTCCAGAATCAGATCCGTAAGCACGGCGGTGTCGAGACAATTCTTTCGTGCACCAACTTCGATGCCCACAACCCATACATCAAGGAACACGCCGTCATGTGCTTGAAATTTTTGCTGGAAGGGAACAGAGAAAATCAGAAGCTCGTTGAGGAGCTGGAGGCACGGGAAGTAGTAAAGGATGAGGGCGGGGTACTGGAGAAGAGTGGATTTGAGGCTGTGATCGACCAAGCTGGGAAATTGGCGATTCGACCGAAAGAAGGGAAGCATATTTCATTCTGATGTGAAGGTTCTACTTATGTCTACTAATAGACTTGCCCTATAGACTATTGAACTCTTGATGTTACGCTGTCAATTACCAGGTACATTAGATATTAATATGCTCATTCCGTTCCAAGCCTGACGCTACCTGTCTAACAAGATCCTATACAACAAAAAGCATGGAAGAGAACCCATTCACTTCTCCTCCACCCGTGTCTCTCACAGCCACTGATCCTCATATCCCGATACCTTCAACTCCCCTCTCCTCTGCATCTCTAGCAAGTGCTCATTATATCTTGGATCCAGCTTATTCAAGATCTTGTACCTGTGTCCATGAGGCTTGTGAGGACGAGACACTGCTTGTCCTGGGCCCGGGAAGCCGGGAAGGTTCTTCGGGCGGTCTTCTTTGCGATCCCGCTGGGACTCGGACCGACTTCTAGGTCGCGGTTTAGCTGGCGCTTCAGATTCCGATTTAGAGTGCGAATGAGTCGGAAAGTGGAAGTGCGATAGAGAGCGCGATAGGGAGTGCGTAGAACTCTGAGAATCGGAATGCAATTGGGATTGGGACTGAGTCTGTGTTTGAGCTTGAGACTGGTCCTGGGTGTGGCTGGAGCTCGCTTCGAGTACTCCGTTCGAGGGATGAGGATGCTCAGGTATTTTCTTCGGCGAGTCTGAGTATGGAGGGTTGTAAGTGATCATAGCTTTGTTGCTGATATTCTTTGTTGCTGGTGCCGCCGCCGAGGTGGCGACCATGCTTGGCAGTGTAAACTGTGTCTTGTAGATTTCGATCGATTGACGTGTGCCGTGGAGTGTAACCAGGGGACTGAGATCCTACAGCGGCTCCTTTAATTAGTGTCTTGGTTAGAGAGAATAAAATTGCCACAGCTGGATCGACCGATGATGCGTAGATGATGAAATTTAGGTCAGGTGTCTGGGGTGTCATGCAACCCGATGCTACGGTACCTGCTTGATGGGTCCAAGATCATTTGCTTGTATGGCTTGTATGACTTTTAGGGGTGCATTGACACACTGCTTCTGAATCCTAGTTCTGTTGTTGTCATGGGATGTAGGTATCTAGGTAGCCTATGCGTAGCAAATATGTGTGATGACCTCATGATTTCCTCTTCTGTCACATAGTGACTGCTTTTACAAATGGATCATATGACTAAAGGCCGGATGAGGCAGTAAGCAAGACTGGCCACTTACTGAGTGCTCGCCATGCAAATTCTGAACATCTTAAATGCTCACTGAGCATGCCGAGCCTATCCTGAGCGTTGCAAAAGGCTTCGCCGAGCAGCTGTGCCCACTTTGCCCACTTCAAAGTTGGGCTCCTTCCAGCTTTGTAAAGGCTGTAGCTGGGTCGCATACATTCCCCCCACAGGGCCAAAAACCACCAACACTATCCGCAGATAGGATCCAGACCCTGCTTAAGTACACACGGAGGGATCCTGTAAGGCGTTGCTCGCTATGGCGACTTAGGGCGCCCCTTACAAGCTTAATATGAGGGCGTCAAGAAACGACGCTCAGACTATTTCCACTACCAGTCCAAGCCAACCGTCTGGTGTCATCAAATGCTGACATGCTCCATTGGGGTCTACTTTGCCAGCTCTGATTTGCCATGAGCATAATGGCCAGTCTTGACTTTTCCGATCGTGACATCTACTAGGCGTGTGCTGAAATAACGATGCCAGTCATGTCTGACACCCCTTGGAAACGTAATATGATGTCAGCTAACAGTGCTGTTCCTGGTCAGAAGGTGCATGCATTTATTACCCCGAAACTTAGTTTGCCTTTGGCTGCATTTTGGGCGCTGTCAACATTTGTCTATTGCGCTGCAATGGCTGGCATGACACATATTCACATGGCCAGAGAAAGCAAAGGCATCAGCAACAGCCAATGGGCTGCCCAACCTACCCGAGTTATGTGTAATCTCCTAATTAGGATGGATGAGATGATGATTCGTCTTAGTAAATGACCATTAATTACATCTGCTCTAGTTATACCAGGCATAATTGTAGCTGTTTCTCGGCGTAAACGCAGAAATTCAATGTAGTATGGTGTAATCTAGTTAAGAAGACCTTAAAATGTTTTGAATGTCAGAGTTGAAATTCATCTGCTGTGCATAGGCATTGTATGGGAGGGCACAATGCATAGCTCTGGTAGGGAAAGGCTGAAAAGAGCACTGTCGGGAAGAGAGGACGAGGTATGAGGAGCAAGAATATCAAGAGCATACTCAAGTGCGCAATTTCGTACAGACTCTGTGTGATAACAATAGGAATGAGACAGTCGAGAATATAACTATAGACTTTGGACGGAGGTGAGTACTTTGCTGAATGCTTATCCTTGTTATGGGCTACTTAGGGTAGTCTGCTGCTATTTACCTCATTCTTCCCTTGAACCTGGCAGACAGACAAACATTCCCTTCGCTCAGCAACTTTCGGGTTCAGCGAGCCCTTGGAAAGACGCATGTCCATGCCTGAAACGCCAAGGCAGTGTACTTCTGTCCTCGTTGGATGGTCGCTGCCTACCGGGAGTCCTGCCCGTACGAGCGCAAGAGGGTTTCTCTTAGATTGGGAATGTGCTAGAGTATTAGTGGCGTCGCTCTTATCTGGCCATATCCCTGTCAGTTCTGTCCATGAGAAAAAAAGGCGCAATAAGGGCAAGAAACCGAAGTTAAATCAAGTAGTCGTGTCGAATCGGAGCCAGCTCCAGCCAGAGGAAGGAAATCCTAGTATGATGAGCTCCAGGTGAGGAAAGAACATGCTACTCAGGTGATGACTTGCTGCCCAGGAAGGGACGGATTGGAAAAAGGGCCCCGGTTGCGAATGTCAAGTCAGTAGATAGTTTGCTCTCTTATTTGGTCCCTGTGCCTGAACTCTATGGACGCAAATCCTCCGTTCTTCTCCAATGTCTCATCTCCACATGCTTTCTTTTTTGGGACGGCCACAGCAAAGGACCTACTGACAGCGCCGATCACGCCCTTTTTCGCCGGGCTTCGGACCGGCCCCTGCGGCCGAACACCGGCTGGGGCGATGTCTGACCTATACGAGTGCCAGCAGTTCCGTTAGCTGGATATGCCCTGGTAGTGGCGTCCCTTGGCAGCACCAGTTGTAGGTGGTGCCATTGATCAGAGTTACCTCGGTTGGCATTGGGCGCATTATGTCGGTGTACGGATCGACGTCCGGTAACAACACGCTAATGCGGAATTAGAATTACGGGGTATCCTGATTTCTTTAATCTCGGAATTGAATGTCCTAATGTTGGATGAGACCTTGTTTCTGTCCACTCATCAGGGAAGCACGCAGGTTAAGGCTAAGATCTAGGAGCTGACCGTTGCAGGCGAGACATGAATCGTGGTATCCGAGCCTTGTTGAATTCACGAACAAGTTCTTCATTCGGCCACGCAATGTGCTCTTGATCTGATAGATTTCTAGTTCTCTTTATATGCAGCATTTGTTTTGGGTATATCTGTAAGTTGTCCGTCCTAAAGTGCCAGGGCTGATGACTGATGAACCTGCGCTGTACGTTCGCGTCGTTCCCACTTAGAAAGCTCCAGGAAAATGACTGTAAACCAGGCCCAAAAACAGGACTGCCTCCCGCCATGGTATGCCGCACGATTTTCGCAGCAAGGAATTTCATCTTGGCTGGACGCCTGACTAAAACATCCCACTGAATCGGGCCAGTGTCACTGCTGTGCCTCATTCACTCGCAAGATTCAGTTTTACCATGCGAGCAGGTATCAATGAGATTATTGGGACTATTTGCATATGTATGGGGCTCGTCGCTATATTCCGCGGCTCAATAAACTACGTGGGTAGATACGCTACAGAAATATGCGGCCAGTACTATAGCTGCAATTGCTTTTCTCCGGTGCATACTCGCCGCGGTATCCCATAACCTCGAAACTAACGGGGCATCGACTTTATTAGACTCATCTCCATTGCATTGATGCTACCAATTTCTTGTGATCCTGCTGTCAATCCTTACAAAGTTTGTTGCGCTGACGGAAGAGAGACAGATTCTATTTATGGTCATCGTACTCGTATCCGTGCGAAAGGAAAATGGGTGAAGGAAGGCGTGTTAACCTTATCCTCATGAGATGTCTAGACTCTGTACTTTTGTGGCCCAGGTGGGTCTGCTGTCCAGGGTCCCTCACAACCGCCAAGTGGAGCGGGTCCACACTGTCCCGACTAAAGTGGTGTTATCTGGAAAGGAGAAGCTAGGGTCATTCTAAACTGACCTATCTTCGAAGCGCATGTACTTGGTTTCCTGCATGTGTCTCACTCAGGCTTCCCTTTCCATTTGGTGCTAACCTAAGTCGTGACCATTAATATGTAGCTTCAATAATCCGCCAACCAGTCAGGGTCTACTGTAAGCATGTCGTGAGCGCTGACCTGAAGTTGAGTTGGAAAGCAAGCTAAGGATTACTGAGGCTTGGTGGCGTCCTTCAAGTTCCATGCCTGACAAGTTAAAATCAAGGTAATGCACCAGCTGCTGACCAGGCATTGGGTGTGTTTGGCTCTGGATCTTGTCAGCCTAAATAATCAATTGGACGTGGTCGTCTTGACTCGTCAGAACTTGAGTCAAACACGGGCCTGGGTAAAACATGGCTGCTTGTTGCCCCTCTATATTTGACATGGGCGTCGATGCCATTTTTGTCCATTTGTCCATAGAATCTATGAGCGTTTCCTTTCCTTTTCGTCTTTTGTACTCTCCCTCCTTTTGCGTGATGCGGGCTCCAAGCCAGTCTATCGTTACTGCTCAACGTTCAAAAACTGTTACTGTTTTGTCTGACCCCCTGAGACTGAGAGGAGCACAAATCCGTGTGATTGCTGTTTTCTGAAGAAATACCTACATATGTACTTGTACTATTCGCAAGATGCTCAAAGTCCCCCTTCCCTTCGTTAGGCGCCGGATATTTTTCTCTCGTCGCTATCCACGGCCGTATTACCTAGTATTCGCTGTCGCTATTTTCATAATTTTCCAATATTTCAGTTCTCGAAGACCAGAATTTTTCCGATCGCGCCTTTTGCTGGGATCGGACCCGTTTCATTCTGATCCGGCTGTCCTGAAACCACGCGATTATCTGGATTCTTCCAGACAGAACGAGGTGTTAAATATCGTCGACGATGACATATTAGAAGGACCAGGTGAAGTAGGGACCACTCATGATAAGAGGTATAATTTTCATGAGTCGTATACAAGACTCGCACGCTGACCTAGTGCTTAGAAATGATAATTTCTACCTTGGTGGAACATTATCATTGACTTCACACACCGGCTTTAAAAGATCGTTTCCTTCACCCTTTGTCTATGATCCTTACCCCGACTACAACAACGAGGACTGGCGCAAAGAATGGAAAGGTGATTTTCAGCCATGTGTTGGGCCTCGAGGCAGGAACTTAGACCGAACCCGTCCAGAGGATACCGTTCAGGTTTATAAAGGAATCCAGAAAAGTAGCCCTCCCTTTCTCTTCCCACCGTATAGTGCGCTTTTTTTCTTTTCTTTTCTTTTCTTTTTTTCCCTGACCTCATTGTCTTGTTTCTAGATTTTCCAAGTCCTCTGTTCGGTTCATACGAGGCGATAGGTTTGGACGGCAATGTCTGCACGGATCGATATGGTCGTTACGGGGCGTATGGTTACGATGAAGCGGGCGTCGAAGCCGTCCCCGGATTCAGGAGACCGACAGCAGCCCACTGGGACGAGGTTGACTGGGAGCAACTCCAAGATATGTGCTTCAAACGAAATTTTAATCGATACTGGTATCAAAAGCAGACCCGACCCTTAACACAGCCGGTCCTTCCGTTTTACCCTCCAACCGAGCGAACATATCCTTACCCGACTCGATTGACCGAGCCAAATGCATTGAAGTATCATCCTCGCTCAGCCGTCCTTATACGAGGATATCACAATATGAATTGGACAGAGAGTACCTGCCATTTTATGCGATCATTAGTTATGGAGCTGTCACTTCATTCTGGTGGAGAGTATGAGGTTTTCCTGCTGGTACACGTTCTGGACGATGAAATTCCGATTTACACAGACGAACAAATCCAACGTGTCAAGGATTCGACCATCCCTGTTGAATTCCACAACATTACGGTTTTCTTCAACAACGAAATGTTGGAAAACTGGTATCCCGGAGTAGATGAACATCGGTATAGTGCTCCCCCTACCAAAATGAGTATTTTTGTTAGGGCTGCCTCAGTGCGACCCATTTGTGGCCTTCTAACTCGATTATAGTGCTATTTTCCAGCACTTTCAACCGGTGCAAGCCTTCTCTCAGATATTTTCTCAGTTCGATTATTATTGGCAATTCGAAGTCGACTATAGAAATATCGGCCATATGTATCATTTTCTCGAGACGGCAGCAGAATTCGCCAAACAACAACCACGCAAATATCTCTGGGAGCGCAACGCATACTTCTACACTCCTGGCGTCCATGGATCTTGGGAAAATTTCAAAAAAATGGTTCATGACAGCATGGAAGGTAGAGAATCCGTGTGGGGCCCAGTTCCAGTAGACGGAGTCGAACCCGCCGGACCAAGTCCACCAGTTTACAGCCCTCAAGATGACGATTATGAATGGGGGGTCGGCGAGGAAGCTGATCTGATCACCTTCCTACCAATATTTAATCCACAAGATACAGAGTGGACGTTTCCGGATATTATGTGGAATTTCCCCCAAGGAACCCAGACTCCTCGGCGTGCATCTGTGGTCACCATGTCCCGCATCTCTAGAACTCTTCTCACCTTGATGCATGAAGCACAAGCCATCAAGGGGCAAGGCTTGGTTTCTGAGATGTCTCCCGCGTCCTGGGCACTCCATCATGGCCTTAAAGCCGTTCACACTCCCCATCCGCTTTTTGTGGACGGTCAATGGACACCAAAGGAGGCTGACCGTATTTTTAACACTGGCCCTCCAGAAAATATCAATGGGGCGCCGTTTAGTATCTGGAACTATAACTCGATGAATCGCATCATGTATCGCATTTCATATATGTTCTCCTCTCAAACGTCCGAGGACCTCTTTCGGCGATGGATGGGATTTAAGCCGAGCGAGACTCAATACACAGACGGGAGTTTGGTATGTGGCAAACAAGATTATCTTTTAGCTTTATAGTTTCTCATGCTAACACTCCATTTAATTTTGACAGCGTCAGGATCCTCGAGGCCTGTATTGGTATGATGGCGGTCTTTTGGTAAGCTTCTTCCTTCTCTCCTCGACCTTTCTCTGTCTCATCCAATCCGGCGCCCTTTCCACTTCTTTTCGTCAATAATTAACCCCCATTTGTCTCTATAGGAAGAAGATACTTATGGTCGACTTTGCTTTCCTTCCATGTCCCTCCATCCTATCAAAAATACGGAAGAGGAGCTTGGTTCAGAAAAGCCAGTACATTTTGGATGACAGGGCAACCGCTGAAAGAGAAGTTACTACTCCCTCTTCGCTTCAAGCTACGTGTACATAATAGATATAAATTGATTTAATAATTATGACTAGTTGATTAAAATAGAGATATTCTTGTCAAATATTTATTATGTTTATTAAATGCTGCGCAAATGCTTGAGAAATGATTGAATCCATGTGTGTTGTAAATATGCTTTGGCACATTCTTTTGGCTGACTGGCCAACAAATACTACCTAGTTAGGTATACATGATGATCCCGAAACTACATTCCAAAACCGATGTATAGAAGGCCAATATACCATATAACTAGGTAGACACAACCTTGGAAGCTTTCAGCCTGCACTGGATCATCAACAGTATTTACAAGTATCGAAAACGTGATTAGGTAATTAGTCTACTACCTAGCGAGCTGCAACCACGGTATGTGGCAGGCCCACATTTATTTGTCGACCTCAGCTATGTCCTGCTTAGCAATGACAATCCCATTAAGCAGTCAAGTTGCCGAAGATCTCAACTCATGCAGTGCTGCTCAGGCATGAATAGCAAATGATTGAATCCATTGGCTGCCCATTATCGGATTATGGATAACACCGACACCGACGCTATAAATCTGAAACTTTCTTTCTTTCTTTCTTTCTTTCTTTCTTTCACGGGTCCTGATATTAGCTTGGAGAGCGTCCGCTCATGGATTGCTACAATCGTGACCTATTGCGCCCCAATTGTCTGCTCTCATTTAAAACTTTGACTTTTTCCCAGTCAACATGGCAGGCCTCACTCTCGTCAGCACAGTCTGCGACGAACCTGCCCTATTCCTGCAGCAATATCAAAGCTCTTCTCAACAAGACACCTTCAATTCCTACGTCTATCGAGGCCACAGAAAGCGCTGGAACAAATTTTCTATCTTTAGAAGGCTACTCAAGATGGTCAATCTTACCGGCTTACGAACTCCCAAATCATACTTGTGAGCTACCTCCCATTAAAAAGACCTTGTCACAGAAAGTCTATATTGGGGAGTCTCGCCCAAAGACTTGCAAATTGTCAACAGAATACATGCCGGAATGGATTGGCTTTCAACCGCTCTCCGAGCCCGCAAGCAATTATCTCTGTGTGTTTGTCCTCGGCTGGTCTTATATCCTTTCGGCACTGTTGATGGAGCTACGCCAGAAAACAAATGATACGATTGTTTATACTAACAATCGGGCGCAATGGGATGGGCACAACGGAGATCAGACAAGCGATCATTTCAACCTTGAAATTGGAAGTGATGATTATGCTGAAGTTCAATGGTGGGCTGCAATTCTTGCAGAGGGATGTGGCTGGGAGGCGACTCTTGTTCGAGATGGCAGAGAGTATTACCCCCCGTGGGAATGCCATTTGAATAACAGCCAGTTCATATTGCATCACTCTGCACAGATACCTTCCTCAACCTCCGCACTTGAGCCACCATCCTCAGCAGAAGCCCTAGAATACCTCTTTAACTTCGCGCGATTTCACGATGCTTTTGATCAATTGATTGGTGCATTGGCTGCTGCCGTCACATTGCCTTCGCATAACAGATTTGGTTCTCCTATTGTCTTGCCTAAACCCATCAAAAGGCACAGCTCTCGCCATGACACGGAGCGGATATTTGCCAATCAAATTCCAACCACTAATGAGCTTCCTCATTTTATGGCCCTGTCGTGCACCCCAGGACTCATTGCATCGTGTTTATTTGGCTGTTTCTGGGAACCAGGTATCCCATGCAACCTAGCTAGTCAGTGGCTAAACCCACTTATGAAAGAAATTTTCCCCTCTTTCATTCAGTCAAATAATTTCCACCCTATTATTTGTGCCATGTCTCGACGGAGACCAAATGTGGCTGCACTGTGGCTGGGTTCTGCAGTTACAGGGCTTTTGCCTCAGATATTCCGAGTGTCTCGAACACTCCTACCAGCAGTCTATTTGGAGGCTGCTGTTTGGACTGCATCTCCGCAATCCTTCATGGACCCTCAATACCATCGCCTCGCACCAGTCAAGAAAATTGGTGGTTTGAATATGATTTCCCGGGAAGACGAATTCCGCCTTTTATTTGTTACAGACGTTAATTCAGAAACATATGGAAACCCACCACTTTCACCATACGCTCCCTTTGGCTTGGTTGATATCCAGAACACTTCTCTTGGCGTTAGTCTGCATTTGTCTTGCAATCACCGCCTGGACTATCTCTCATGGGACTGGCAATGTCGAAATGGGCAAGTGTTGCGAGATTTTGGCATGTCATGCCGGTCAAAGTCAACGGGACCTAATTCTAGGGCCAATATATTAAAGTCGACCTTGAAAAAGGTTAGCAGATTTTGATAATATATTCCTGTTAGGTATGACATTTGCTAAAATTGGTTCTCTTATAGTTTCTTCGTCTCCCAGGTACTCTGAGTGTCTGTCTACTTTCGAATTCAGCGCGAACTTTTGCATATGAAAGACTTTTTTCCATCTATTATTTGTTGAAGAGTACCTTTTCAACAGGCTCTTCAATCATTCAGTCCAGCCATCTACGTAAAGGCTTTGACGATAAGCTTTCTGAGCTTGCTACACGAAACTTGTTCTCATGGACATTCTTTACTGAAGGAATCAGGGCAGAAGAAAAAGCCTTCTGGAAACATGAATGGTTGAAGATTTTGATTGACAGAGAAGATGGTGATACGACAAGTGAGTCCAGCTCATACTGCCCTGACGATAAAGCCAGTGGTCGAAATTCCGAGATCCGAAGATGGCAGGATACTGTTGCAGCCCGATCTGAAAATTAGTCGTCAGTTTCCAAACATCAGAAAGTGAGGGTTCTTTGTTTTGTACATCTATTCTATATCTCAGAAGATGCTTGGGCTAGTGACCTGTATTTTCTCTGATCCATCCTCCTGGCTCAGTTCCGTCTGGGCCGCCTCCAGGATGATCTGGGAAGTCCTGGCAAAGTGCCCAAATCCCGCCAGCCTGACAGTAAATCCATTTGTTCTTGCATTTCTTTACTTTGCAGAGCTCAAAGGTGTGCTCTGTATTCAGGTGTTGGCACTTGGAACACGAACCTTTCCGGCCAGATGACCTTGATCGCTTGGATAATTTAGTCGTGAAATTGCTATACGAACAAGGCTTGATTCAACTAACCATAATTCACAAAACAAATAGTTATTCTATTAAATCGACCCGCTTATCATAGAGGATGCTTTCCGTCTCGAAATAAATCCGTAGATATGTACAGTGGTGGTCAAGTGGAGCGATAGAAGAGGGTGTTTCTGCAGCGTCTTACCATATAGACAAGTCATCTCTTATACATACATCGGGCAGTCATGCCTTGTGGCTGCCCGATGCCTAAACCTCCGGCCCAGGAATCATAGTATGATTCAGTTAGCCTGGCAAGATGTGATGTCCAGTCATGTTTGAGGAACTAGCGCTGCATCTGGCACTCTGCATATGGTCTGATGCTCCCTTCCGATTCTAGCTATAGTGTGGCGCCAGCTTGGGGCACCTGCAACTGAGTTACATGGAGTGTCTCTGATCTATGGTTTAGAATGTGGTAGAGTGCCAGCAGAATTAATTCTCGAATTTAACCCTAATTACTTGACTGGTAGTGCTCGTGGGCAGCGGGGCTTTACTACTATTAAAGAACTACAGTTGCGGCTGTCATGATCGACATCGATCAACTATTAGTGGTACTATGACCCAAAGGAGATGCGACTCACATATAGAATGCTTATTTCAGGTATATGCTACGTGCTAGGCCTCCATATTCCCTGTACCTAGTAGTACATCATTCTCTATATATGTCTAGATATACTACTTGGACCATTGAACTAGCGAATATGTGATAATAATACCGGCCCTCAGAGTAGTAGTAAATATCCGAATTGAGAGAGCGGTTAGCTCCACTAGAATGCTAACCGTCACCAGGTATATGCTGCCAATGAAAACCGCTCGGATGGACAGGGTGTATCAGAAATCGAAAGTCGTCGATTCATTTATCTGTACCTTACGTGATCCTCTCCCGTTTATAGTGGCGTGAGAGGGCAAAGATGAAGGCAGGAAGCAGTAAACAGGAGGGTGGTGAGAGCTTCAAAGCAAGCTGAAGCGATGCGTAGCCTATTTGGATCTTCTGGTACTGGATCTTGTCGGTTATGAAGGAGGCCCTTGTACATGAAACTGTTCTTGTGAGCCTTTCTTTGTCCTTTTTTGTACTTTTCCCTTCTTCGACGCGAAATGCATGAGCCGTTAGACTGACAAGAATTCATGTAATAGCTCACGATCCCCACACTCTGGTTGCCGGAGTTAGCGATACTCGTCCAAAGTACAGTTCTTACAACAACGAGGTGCTATACAAGAGACTTAACATCTGCAGTTATCCGGGAAGACGCGGTGGGAAGTAGTATGTTGCCTGCAGAGTTCTAAGGCCGAGAAGTAGGCTAACTACTATAAGAAGTAAAACTACTTTCATAAAAGAGCTTCTAGTAAGCTTGGAGGGCCCTTTTTTTTTCAGTTGAATTAAGGAAATAAATAAACATAGTGAACAGGTATTCTCTCCAAAGGATGTTCATTGCTTAGATAGGAATGTACAGCAGAGCTGAACCTTGGAATATCACATTTACTGCTGTTTTCAGTGACACTAGCACAAAGGGTAATTTCACTTTAAGGTCTTTCATTAAATAGTTGATATACCACATGTGTCAATTGTGCCTGAGAGATGCCTATCCTTATAGAATATCATTAGGGATATTTGCCATCATCGAGAAAATCCAAAACTAAGTTGGAACTGTGTTCACAATGTCTTGATATTTTATTAAATTAACAGTAGAAGTCTCCTGCATTTGCATACCACTAGACTTGGGATTCAGCTGACTCTTGCCTTCACGAGCTTTAGAGGCAACTCTCTTCAGCACAGTGTTGTAGGTGCCCCATGGGCGGTCATATAGAATACTGATTGCATCTCACACTGAGCGCCATAGTCCAGTGCTCTTACATAGCCGGATGTCAAGTCTGCTATAAAACTCTAGTCTGGATGGACCTCTTACCAGATCGTCGATATTAAGATTGTTTAAGAGGGGGTATTTTATTATCGATGATATAAACACTTTCTGATCTCGCTGAGATACCATCTCAACAGATGTAAGAACTGACATGCAACGGGGTTAGTATGCATCGCAGATATAGAGAAAGTGCTATAACGTACACTAGAGGTATTGAATAGTCGGCGTGAGACATAGCTCACATTGCCATTTCCATTCCATTGCACTCTAAGAGTAAAAGGGCCACGGCACACATATCACGCATACATATCATCCCACTCTTCCTCATCGTCATCAACCGGCTTCTTCTTACGTGCCTCTGCCTTTTCCCGTTCCTGCTTGCCAAAGTCCGTTCGGTCAAGAGGACAGGTACCGCGAAGACGGAGCCAGGGTCGGATGCACTCCAGATCAAATAGATGGGTAGGATGACACGACAGCCGCACGACAAGCGGGTACTTGTCATCTAGGAAGGGGTTGCTGCAGATCGGGCAAGTCTGTGAGGGTTTCAAAGAGCTCCGTGGAACGCGATCTAGGGCTGTGCAAGTAGAAGCGATGTCAGTGATGTTCAGAGCTTTAACGTCCGTCTGACTGAGTTCTTAAACGAGATTTGTCATGAATGGGTCTCACCATCGCAAAATTCCTCGCTGACTCCTTCCACTTCTCTAGGAGGCGTGTCGGCCTCTCGTAGTAGAATCTGAATCATCTGTGTTAACAGGTCGTTCCTGTCTGCCTGGGTATCTGCACCGAGCTCAGCCCCGCCTCCCTCTGCCTCACGACGCATCATTTCGAAGGCCTCCGCAAGCGAGTAGTACGCGGCGCTGACATCGCCGGGAACGGGAACGGCATGCGGTCGAGTCCGTGAGGCATCTGGCCATGGACTGATTTCTGAGAGGGTAGCGAAAAAGGTGGAGAGATCTGGGCGGCGACGGCGGGGGGCTGTAGCGAGGGAAGGATCGGTAGTATTGTGTTCGACTTGAGATTAAAAAAAGATCTGTTAGTACAGAGTCGGAAAGAACACCGTGAGTTAGAAGGAGAGGAATATTAAGCTGTGAGTACCTTCGTAGGTCGACATTGTGAAGGTCTGGTGGGAGTTGATCGGAGAAGAGAACAGAGGATGCGGGGCGCTAGCACCTTATGAACTCCTCGCCTCTTGGAAATACTAGTATCTACTCTCTGCTTCCGGTACACGACGCGAGTCGGGGTCTCAAAAAGGACAGGAAAGCGAAAGAATTATTATTATCGCTTGCAACCAGATCCGCTCTACACAAGACCGCCTGGTTGGATGGGACTGCCAACTTGGCTGTGGAGAGTAGCTCTGGCCACTCGGTCTGTCTACGTCCACAGAGCTGCTCATACGTACGACATGACCATATGATTTCGGCCTAAAGGAATAACATAATTACAAACTGCAGGTTGAAGAAGAATGAGCCGGAGTAAAGCTATGGAAGACAAAGATTACAGAGCTTGGACACGCGAAAACGAAGACTGACCCAGCCTTGTCTAGACACCGCCACAATGCAGCTCAGGAATGGAATCTGACACGCGGTTACCATGGCGAAGCCCAGCTGAATTGACCTCTGCATCTATAATTATTATCGGCGGGGTCTGTTTCGGGTTCCCCGTTGGCTGGGTTATTAGACGCCCAGCCCAATGATCGGCGACCGTCACTCAACTGTCAGATCTTACCATCTTTCTGTCTGTCGCTCTCATGATTAGGGAGTTTTGGCAGGGAATCTGGACAGGGGGAATATACACAAACTCGGAGCAGCCTGCGAGGTTTGCTTTGATTCATCTACTGTCGTGCTACCTGTCCACCCGTTCATTCTACCCTGGTGATCGACAAGGTTTGTTTACCTACCATTCTCTCTGTCGATAGCAGACAGCCATAACAATCCAAACTCCACCATGCGGTCGAGGTCGTCGAAACCATCTTTCTTTCCTACGGTGCCCTTCCACGCTAGTCGGGTTATAATCTTCATATCTGCCATCGTTGTCGTGGCCATCCAAGTGGCCTTCATCGTCCAGCTGCATAGCAAGTCATTGAAGCTTCCGTGGGTGTTTCTCGTAGTAAGTACTCAATGCTTTGGACACCCGACCGGTTTGGGGAAAGCGAATGAAAAAAGGGATAGAGGACGAAATTAACAAAGCGCAGGAAATCGCTGCTTCCGCCCTCTCTATTGTCGAGATTGTTCTGACGACCTTCCTCCATTGTGCCCATACCCTATCCCCTCGCCTCTCCCTTACGCTCAACTGCATCCTCCTCGTCCTATGGGCAATCAGCCTAGGTCTTCTCAGCTATGGCATGGCCGACACTATCACGAATTCCTGCAACACCACATATTGGGGCAACTCAACCGGGATCCAGATCTGCAGGACCTACAAGGCTCTCTTCGCCTTCACTGCTCTCGCCGTCCTGGGCCATCTCATAGCAGCCATGATTGACGTCGTTGCTCGCAAGCGTGAGACCCGTCATGGGAATTACGGCCGCATGGCCGTCGATGTCAAATCGGATGAGCACAGTGAGAATCTCCTTCTCTCCGACGGAGACCTCTACCACAGGCTTTCACCACACTCAGACCCGCACGGGAACGAGAGCGGACATGTCTCTGAACCCCCGCCGCCACCAGTCCATAATACTTCGCTTTCGCGGTACGATGCTGCCGACCTCGCTGAGAGAGAGCATGCCGGTGAAGCGGCGCGGTATTACGATACTACTGTGGCCTATTCCGCTGCTGGTAGTCGGCGTGGGCGCGCTCGTACGGATACGGATAGCAGTGAACTGTTAGTCAGTTCCGATCATTCTCACTCGCCGCCCAAGTCCAATCAGCGTGGTATTGCTCGTGGGCACGCTCGTTCCGATACAGAAGCCAGTGAACTGTTCCTCAACAGTGACGATGGCCAGTCGGAAGCGACCAGGCTGGTTCCAGGTTCCGGTCGGTATTAAGGTTACGATTTGATGAATGGAATAGGGGCGCCCTGGATTCGTTCTACTCTTCGCCATCCCACACTTTATGCTTTATTATTTCGCTTTTATAGTTGTGTTCTTCATTATATCATTGCCTGTGTCTTGCATCAGCTGGAATCTATCAAGTGCGTTGGTTTCTAAACGTGCATGTCAAAGTGTGTACGATGTCTAGTGAATTAGCACCGATGGAACGGAGGGAATTTTTTATTTGGTTTCCGGCTATCCAGTAGCTCTCCTTTTGCCAATTATCGCGTAGACTCGAGTTATCTATTATCCCTTTGCACATGCGACGCCATCAAGCGATCTCCAGGTTTCTTCCAGAGCAGGATGAGATGGTCCCAAAATGCTATTGCCATTGATGAAGTATCCCACAAGTACTCCAAGGTTCTCTCAAGAACATTACCGACATGGATGATTATGATGAGATTGAATTGTTAAGTAGATCATCAAGAAAACAAAAATGCAGGCTTTTACATGATCACCTCATTGGAGACATCCTAGATCAACAAGAAAAAAGTCAAAATTAGCGACATTATCTCCAGGATTAAAATAGAAGACAACGGGGAAGAATTTGCATACCCTCTTTAACTCCTTATACGGAAGACAAACACAGTTCTGCACCCGCACCTCATCGCCAACATGGCATTCCTTGCCCAGAATTGTGATACTCTGCACCTTGACGCCATGTTTCACGATACGGGTCGAGTGGCTGCTCATGGGGATCGGGGTGCCCTCGACACGAGCCCAGGCGCCGACCCGACTACCCCACCCGATAATCGAGTGCATCACGCACGCATCATGCCTGATCTCCGCGTCTTCGAGGACGATGGCGTCTTTAATACGTGATCCCGCGCCTACGATGGCACGGGGGCCGATCGAGACGTTCGGACCCAGTTTCGCGGTGCGATCGACTGTCGCCGACGGATGGATGTAGACCGGGGGCACGATGGTAGCTGAAGGAGGAGTGAGTTCGTCGGACTGCGCCTGGAATGCCTTTTGTAGGTAGAGTGCGTTGGCAGGGACGGCCGACCCAGCGGTCTTGATCTGCCGCCAGAAGTCCTTGGTTTCGTGGACGAAGAACCGGTTGCTATCGGCCAGGTCGGAGAGGACGTCCTGCTCTAGGCGGAGGGAGTCGCTGCGCTCCGACTCGTCCTCATCGGCACCAATGTAAGAGAAGTCAATTTCCTCGGACGAAGGGTATGATACGAGACGGGGTCGGGTGGCACGGCGCTTGAGCGCGCTCCGGATCGCGGGGAAGATACACTCTGCTGAGAAGAGATAGACGCCGCAATTGATGAGATTGGAGATGTGTGATTCCGGTTTTTCGACGTAGTGAAGTACACGCTTGGTGTGCGCGTCCGACACAATACAGCCGAAGTTGGTGGCAGCGTCGTTGCTGACTCTTGTTCCAAGGATGACTGCTTCGGCATCTTTCTCCTCGAATAGCTTCAACATTTCTCCGAGCGGAAACGAGCAGCACACATCCGCGTTCAGGACGAAGATGCGCTCCGGCTTGCCCTTCAGGATGGCATCGCGGAAGTGGTACAGACCTCCTGCAGTTCCCAAGGCTGTGTATTCGCGCAGATACTGGATCCGGAATTGGGGAAAGTCTGTCGCGGACTGCTTGATGAAGTCTCGGAAGACCGTTTCGTCATAGTAACCGACCAGGATAACTTCGCGGAGACCCGGAACTTTTGCGAGCGCTTTCAGGGAGTGGTAAATAATGGGGTGGCCGGCGACTTCGAAAAGGGGCTGTCAAGTGGAAGGCGACTTCTTGTTAGCTGTCCATTTGACGATGGACTGGGCAGGCACCGTGGCAACTGACCTTGGGAACATCTAGCGACAATGGCCTGAACCGGGTGCCTCTGGATGGACCACCGACCTAGATGTCTTCAGTCAGACGTAAAAAACTCATAATGTTCCTGTGAGGAAATCATACCAGGATCACGGCCTTGGTCGTGTCCAAGGTGCTGTGTTCGCGCATTGGGACTTGGAGCATGGGGGGAGGGTAAGATGAAGACAGCAGTCGAGGTGTTCCTCGAGGTATTATATAGGAGCAGATACTTGAGACACAGAGATATGTCCAAGGGAGACTTCCCTGTCCTCAAATCCTGTCTAGAATTTGCAACGTGTGCTTCTCAAGGGGCAAGCAAGGTGTCCCGCAAGTTGCAAGCTTGCTTGACCCGCAGAGCTAAAATTAAGTTGCCGATTTCTTGGCTGCCTTTTGCCTCCACGCCCCTGAAGCATTCCTCTCGAGACGCGAAGGCCATTGGTTGTATCCTAATCTATGCTGGACACGAGGGCTTTTCTTAGTATGGAGCCGCTAGGATCGTCCATCTTGTTCTTGATGATTGACTCCTGACTGTGTGACTAAAATACGGTACTTCCACAGATCTGGATAGCTCTGCCAGATGCGCAATTTCCAGACAATACTATGAAATCGACAGTTTGACACGGTCGGTTAGAAAGGCATGCGCCATTCTCATATATCAAGTAGAGGAGACTCAATCTATTTCTGCATGACTCATCGTCACTGAGTGCTTTTACTTTCCAGAGAAGGTTATGCTATACCTAGACATCTGTCACCATCCAGATCGGGTCCACACCTCTGCGAAGATGAGAGGAAAGACGGGTTACAGTCTGACTGTTGTTGGCGGAGTTTTCCATACTGGCTCGCCGCCACCATGACTCCACTAAGTTGTAACGGCATGTCTTTTAGCGAAGCCAAGACCAAGGTCGTCGAGGACGGACTCTACTCTGGCCAAGGTTTTGATGCAAAAGGACTTTGCTGGCATTTCCACTTACTGAGAAGAAAGTGCGCTGAGGATGATAGAATGGTGAGATGAAGAAAGAATGATAGATCAATCGAGGATGGTGGGTGGGAGATGGCAGTGAACTCGAAAGTCTCTGCTGTCGAGGGCAGTGAATGCTACTTCTTCACTTGGAGGATGGAAGTCGCCTGTCACTGGTTTACCGCTGTCGACGATGGGACTTCTCAGGAGAAATCTCCTCTTAATTCCCTCACTACCAGGTCGTCTTCTTACTCCTCTCACCTCCCCTCTCACCTCCCCTCTCACCTCCCCTCCCACGTCCTTTTCTCCTCTACTTTCTTTCTTAGCTGAGTTGCTTGCAGTCTGATTTGGCTTGGTCTATTTCACTTACTTTCTTCACTTGTTCCTGAGGTTGGCCATTGTGACGTTTGGCTCACTTGGAGCCTGTCACATATCCCAAGCTCCCGTACGCTCTTTTCCTCTGTCCAGGAACAGGAAGATACCAGCCAACACACTGTTGCTTCGTTACCTTTCGATTTCGAGGACTCTAATATCATTTCCATGGGATAGACCACGAGTATCATAGTAAGTATAGCTCTTGTCCCTTTTCTTACTTGCCGTCTTAACACACTGACAGGTCTGTAGCCATTATGCAGACATCATTGTCTACGCCATTTCCCGGCCATGTGTACCCGGAGCAGCCGGACTCCATACGGCTCATTGCCAAAGATATGAAAGAGCTGGTCAAAAAGATTCAGGATCTCCGCCACATAGGGGTGGAGGACAACAAGATCGCATTGCCAAGGATCTGCGTCGTAGGTGACCAGTCCACTGGAAAGAGCTCTCTCATTGAGGGTATGAGTGAAATCAGGGTGCCCAGAAGTGCTGGAACCTGTACTCGCTGCCCCATGGAAATCAACTTGTCGGAGTGCAATCCCGACGAGACCTGGACGTGCCGTGTTCTGCTTTCCAAAAAGTACATTTTCGACGGGTCTCGGAAGTTTACAAAGGTCCCCAAGAAGTCACAGCCGTTAGGCCCTTGGATCGAGATGGACGAGGAGACTGAAGAATTCCATACCATCAAAGACAGATCCGAAGTTCAGGAGGTGTTGAAATGGGCGCAACTCGCGATTCTCAATCCTGCGCGGTCGACGAGTGATTATATGCCTGGACACAACGTGGATACTGATCCCACCTTCACCCAAGTCAAGTTCTCCCCGAACGTGGTTCGCTTGGATATCACAGCTCCCGGTTTCCCGAACTTGTCTTTCTACGATTTACCCGGCGTTATTAGCCAGGCTGAGTTCGACGAGGAGCGCTACCTCGTCGCCCTGGTTGAAAATCTCGTTAAGGAATACATATCCCAGGCGAATTGCATCGTTCTTCTCACTTTGCCCATGACTGATGACGCGACAAACTCTAGCGCGGCGCGTATCATTCGGGATGTTCGTGGCGCGAAGGAGAGGACCCTTGGCGTACTAACGAAGCCAGACAGAGTCCAGGACGGTGAGTCCTTTAACCAATGGGTGGAGATCCTGGAGGGTGACAAATTCGCTCTTGGACATGGCTATTTTATCGTAAGAAATAACCCAGACATTTCCATCGAACATTCACGTGCCCGAGAGGAAGAGATATCGTTCTTCTCGACTGGTCCTTGGGCCAGCGAACTCTTTCCGTACAAAGAGCGGTTTGGAACGAGACGCTTGCAGGCTGCTCTGTCTGCTTTGCTTCTTGAACAAATCCAAAGCTGTCTACCTGGCGTTATTCAGCAGATTGACGAAAAGGCCGCCCGGATTGACTCTGAGCTGCAGACTCTTCCCGACCCACCGTCTGCGAACGTTCCATACATCCTGTGTGGGAAGTTGAACGAATTCAAACAGGAAATCCGTGCCAACATAGATGGCGGATCACAGGAGTATCCTCTTCAGAAGTTATGGAATCATGTTGCCAAGGACTTCAAACAGGCTCTTGCCAATACAAGGCCTTCGATAGAGCTGATGTCTACCACTGAAAAGGCGAGATACAAAGAAGCTCTCAAACTTGATACTTCCGACGACGAAATTACTATCGTGGAAGGTTCACCTGAGCCTGAGAGCCGTGAAGATCATCAATCTGCCAGTGCTGCGAAGAAGAAAGTGGTCAATACGGCTCGCGCGTACAACACTGTGCATTTCGAGGCTTTTACTGGCCCTCGTAAGACGTTCACCTGGGAGGAGATAAGAGAAATCAACCAGGATTCATATTGCTCGGGCCTACCTGACCTTACCGATCCTAAGGCGATCGAGATTATGAACCAGATGTCTGTACAGCATTGGGATGCTCCTATGACTGCCTTCCTCAGGGCCACTCACAAGCTCGTGAAAGACATGTTGCTGACACAGCTTGATAACGTGTTTGGCCAATATCGTCAGACCAGCTTGTATAAAGAGCTAAAGCGTATTATTGAAGAACAGCTCCAACTTTTCGGCGGCGAACACTTTCGCCACGCGCAAGAGAACTACAACATCGAGTTCAACAGACCATTTACAATGGCAGACTGGTCTTTTGAGCAGGCCTTTAAGGCTGCGTTCGAGCATCTGAGCATCTGTCGTCGCAGAGCCAGAGGCAGGGCCTACTTGGAAGTTCGAAGCAAGTTCAAGGCAGACGATCGTCGTAGGGAGAACGAGCTGAAAAAGCTAACAAACGAGGACTTGCGTAACGACCCGTACAGTCTGGAACTGAGAATGATGGCCGTAAGAGCTTTTTTTTTTCTTTTATGCGAAGGTAGTACACTGTGAGAATCGGCTAATTATGAATATGCGCAGAATGCTCGAGCATATTACGAGATCGCCAGCTCTCGTTTCGTCGATTCGATATGTCAGAGTGTTCAGACGAAATTATTTTCAAAGTGTCGAGATAATCTCGCAAGTATCATTGAAGAGCGACTGGGAATATTCAATAATAACGGTATGCATGCCCAATATCTCGCGGATATGTCTAGGGAAGCTTACAATTGCTAACACGAACATCTCTCTTAGCTTTGGACCGATGCTTGGAGTTGATGGCCGAAGATCCCGAACGCCAACGTCGACGCCAGTACCTTCTGAGGGAGCGCGAGAAGCTTTCCAAGGCGCAGGAGTGGCTCTCGTCTGCGAAAAAGGAAGATGATGCGAACGATCAAATGGATGAAACTAGGTCCCAGTTTGGTATGCGTTTGACGACCCCCTGCGTCAAGGAAGAATACAACTTGGCTTAAGTTGTACGACTTTCTGGGAAGCAAGGAGTGAGTCTCTTGGTGACAAGGTACAAACGCTTGCCCCGATAATACTTGGACAAGATATCGGTTGGTTCCACAGCGTCGTCCCCACGGCTTGTTTATTCTACTGGGTAATTGTACCGAAGAACGGTTCTTACTGTAGTGTGTTGGTGAGAACATACTATCTAGTACTTCATGTTGGCGAATAGTGCAATGGACTTGAGGTTGAAGAAATATTGTACCTAGGTGAACAACTTGACCCTACAGCTTTAGCTTTTTAAGCGAGTGGAAGTGTTTTCGAGGTCAGTTTGAATCTTTGTAGCTTTTCTACTATTTAGTACCGACTGTAGAATCTGAAGATGGAGGGGTCTGCCCCACCGCCGTGCCCTAAACCCTGAGCCTCAATCAACTACCCGAAGAAGACCACCATGAACCGGACAATCAGCAAAATGGCAGAATGAGTCGGAATAAAATGGATCTTTCAAGTCCTTCATACAATGAAGAAGGTAACCATGGAAACATATGTGACGACGTAGAATGGCAGATGGCAGACGCAGATTATTCTGGGCCAATCACAAGCGACGGGGGGCGGTGACTCAAAAATTTGGGACTCCCAGTTTCTTAAACCTTCCAACTCTTCGGATCTCTCTTTCCCTCTCCACGTTTCCTGCCATTCACGCGTGCCCGATACCAGAACAATCATCATGGCGGATTCTAACGAAGTCAAGGAAGTGGAGGCTTCCGTAGCTAACCTTGTGCTCGACGACGCCACCGGAGAGAAGATTTCCAAGTCCGAGCTGAAGAGACGTCAGAAGGCTCGCGCGAGGGAGGCGGAGAAGAAGGAAAGGGCAGAAAAGGCCGCTGCCGCCGCTCCAAAGTCCCAGAAGAAAGTTTCTGCGGAAGAAGAAGAAGCAAATTTGACACCCAATGTGAGCATAATTCACAGTGTTTAAATCTTCCACTTGGTGTGAGGTGGGATCTGTCGAACGCTAACGAGTTGTCTGCAATCTTGTCATAGCAATACTTCGAAATTCGGAGCAACAGAATCAACAGACTTCGCCAGACTAAGCAGCCCGACCCTTACCCGCACAAGTTCCAAGTGACTACCGATCTACGACAGTTCTTGAAAGACTACGAGGGTCTCGAGAAGGGAGAACTCAAGCCTGATGTCGAAGTTCGCATTGCTGGCCGAATCTACACTAAACGGTCTTTGGGTGCGAAGTTAATCTTCTACAGTGTCCGTGCCGAAGGAGTTAAAGTTCAGGTTGTGTGCCAGGGTCAGCATGTCAAGAGCGATGTTTCCTACGAAGCCCAGCACGAGCACCTCCGGAGAGGAGACATCATTGGCATCGTTGGTTTCCCTGGTCGTAGTAACCCGAAAAATCGCGCGGATGGGGAGCTTTCCATTTTCGCCACTGAGGTTATCCTCTTGGCACCTTGCCTGCACGCCATCCCCTCAGAGCATTATGGTTTCCAAGACAAGGAGCAGCGCTTCCGCCAGCGTTATCTAGATCTGATAATGAACGACCGGTCGCGCAGTGTCTTTGTCACTCGATCCAAGATTGTTCGCTATATTCGCAACTTTTTTGATACCCGAGACTTCATCGAAGTGGAGACGCCCATGATGAACGCCATTGCTGGCGGTGCGACTGCGAAGCCATTCGTAACCCATCACAACGAGCTCGACATGAACCTGTTCATGCGTATCGCTCCGGAGTTATATCTGAAGATGTTGATCGTTGGTGGTCTTGAGCGTGTGTACGAACTTGGGCGCCAATTTCGGAATGAGGGTATTGACCTCACGCACAATCCCGAGTTCACCACTTGCGAATTCTATTGGGCCTATGCCGATGTTCACGATGTTATGAACCTTACAGAGGAGCTTGTTTCTGGTCTCGTCAAGAACGTTACTGGAGGATACGAGACCACATTCACTTCCCTGTTCGGCGAGACCTACCACGTCAACTGGAAGGCCCCATGGAGGCGGGTCGAGATGATCCCGGCTCTCGAGGAGGCCACGGGCGAAAAGTTTCCTCCAGGCGACCAACTGCACACGCAGGAGACGGGAGAGTTCCTTAAGCGGGTACTGAAGAAGACTGGTGTCGAGTGTACACCGCCTCTGACTAATGCCAGAATGCTCGACAAGCTTGTCGGCGAATTTATCGAAGAAACCTGCATTAACCCTACTTTCATCACTGGCCACCCTCAAATGATGTCCCCGTTGGCCAAGTATCACCGCAAGACTGTCGGTCTCTGCGAGCGGTTCGAGGCTTTCGTCTGCAAGAAGGAGATCGTCAACGCCTACACTGAGTTGAATGACCCATTCGACCAGCGTCTCCGCTTCGAGGAGCAGGCGCGGCAGAAGGATCAGGGTGACGAAGAAGCTCAATTGATCGACGAGAACTTCTGCACCAGTCTGGAGTACGGGTTACCTCCGACTGGAGGCTGGGGTATGGGTATTGACCGGTTGGTCATGTTCCTCACAGACAACTACAGCATCAAAGAAGTTCTTGCGTTCCCGTTCATGAAGGAAGATAAGACGGCTGCGGAAGGCAAGCCCGCTGCAGAGGTGGTTGGTATTGAGCCTCAACCTGAAGAAGGAATCCGTAAGTTTTTTTTTTTTTTTCTTGAGTAGCCTTTTCGGTTCTTTTACATTTGGCCACCGCTGACTGACAATACCATGCGCAGCCCACAAATAGATGCTCTAGAATTCTGATATATCATTGGTTATGCTTTAATGACGTTTTCGTATGTGCGTGACTACTGGTATCAACGGAGACGAACGGGATGGCATGGTATCGATGAATAAAGGAAGGAATGTACCCAAGTCCTTCTAGGTAGAATAAAATTCTATTTGACCATTTGGATTCTTGCCTTTGTCGCATCTCTAGTATTAAGAATTGGATTTCATTTGCGACTGGCCAGCTGAACGAGCAACTATTTATTATCCCTTGATGTAGATCCCTCGTTGCCATTCCAGACATTGTCGAGGAGCAATGAAGCAACAGAGGGAATTGCTCCTGCTGGGACCTAGGGAAAACAATTCAGAGATTCCTATCTAAAGCAAACTTGTGCAGTACGGCATTATCGAGTTAGATGATTGACCCTCCTGACACGATGGTGTGCACTGATAACTAGTTCAGAAGACAGTCGACAACTAGGAGCTCCACCGTGTAGCGGTCGCTAGAACCACATGGAGATCACCAACCGATCCACCTACAAAGGGTCCCTGACCAGGAACCGACCAGTCCCTGACAGCATAGGACTGGTGAAGTAGTTTGGTCCCTGACAGTGTAGGACCAGCAAAGCAGTTCAGTCCCTGATGGCAAAGGCTTTGAGGATCCCTGAAGGATAAGCATATATATAGAGCATCAAGATGCTAGCTAGAAAAGGGGACAAGCTGTTTGTTCTCTTTCCTAAGGAATATACATTTGTGCACTATTCCAGTTCACCTCTAGACTGTAGCCACCCCTTTGCTGGTGAAGCACCATTGAAGGGCCGTCAAAGCACCAGTATGCCACTAGGCCCGCCTCAGGACTTCCTTGTAGAATTGTTTCAACTACATCAGCATGCCCACTACCCGATCCTGCTCTCACCACCCGAGTGAGTATCCGGACGGCCCTACACACCGGCCAAGAACACGACCGACGCCTAAAGATGAAGCTGTCTCGTTGAGAGGTCTTTTTAAAGTAAGCCCGTCTAGACTAGGGCGGAAAATGAATGCTTTCCTGGATTCCTAGCAATATTGATAGATGGCAGTATAGTTACTTTATATTGAGCCTGGGACCAGCTAACCCAGGGGGCAACTGATAAAAGGCAGGAAGTATACACGACACGTATGGATGTCGAGGTTCATTGAAGGCAATTTACTCAGTCTCCCTAGTGGTAAGCCAGGATTCTGCTCTGCTTGCTAGTATAATCCATCTGTGTTCTTTTGGATTATAGTAGCTACTGGATATATAGTATTCCCTGAGTCTCATGCAGTCTGTGGCTTACCATTCAATGTCGGTCTTGGGTCACTTACTTTAGGTACCTGCAGGGCAATCGCTCGACGTGACTACTAGGTAGTTTACTGCTATTCATCGGCCCTGCCTCTACAAGGTACTTGTCACGTCTATTCTTGGTGCCGTGGGTTAGACCACAAAGCTTTCTCGGAATTGACCACTGAGCCTGTCCTCCAGCTTTTTCGTATCACGGTGAACAAAATCTCCCTCTTGGCTGGGGCTAAAACACTGGTACATTTATCAATGGATGGATATACTGAAGAGCGGCATGTGGGCGAAGGAGACTACATGAACGAAGACAGATGAATATTCACCACAGTGTTTCAGCCAAGAACAAATGAACCGCATATTCAGCATAATAGGGTCGAAGAATCTGCACTAGGTGGTCGATCCAATCATTTTGCCACTTCCAGATGTAGAGAGCCTTTGAAAATTCCCAACTAAACTCCGAACCCAAAATCCCGCTGACATATCCATCGTTGACCATGATATTCTGGAGACTTAGATCTCCGTGGGTGAACACGATCTGGTGCTTGTTTTGGGACACCATACCAGAAAAGAAATTCTTGATTTGACGTTTCGGTGCCTTCGATTGATGGGCACCAATAATTGCATTATTGAAGGCCTCTTCGGAGTCAAACGGTCCTGAACATATGAACTAGCACCTGTGTATATATCTGTGGAGTCACTGCTAACCTTGGACGTGATAACTCTCTAAAATCGGATCAGGAACGGTCCCGGAATCAACCGGGCCTATATAGTTACCATTGCTGATCTCGCGAAGTTCGCAGAGATATTGCTTAAGCTGGTTCGTGATATGGACTTTTTCGTCCTTATCATGAGTTTTTCAGGTTTTATGAGGCTCTGGCCCTCCCCAAAACCAATGAATATGTAAGTATCAAATAGGCTACCGTAGTCTTGAACATCTCGGCTTACTGGGATGTAAGAGTAGCAAGCAAAGGTATTCGGCACTGGTAGGGTTTCAGTATTTTGCTCCGCAAACCTGTTTTTTTGCCTCGCTTAATGTGACATGGGATCCGAACTTGACGACAATTTCAGGTGATATTCTTGTATATTCACGCCGCCCCAGTTAAAGATAGTGTTGTCGGAGCTAACCATTTCATTGACACTGTCTGGGCAAGACACGGTGAAATCGGGAGCTGAGAAAAGAATACTCATTTGTGGTCCACAATCCAGAGCTTGAGCAGATTTTTCTTCTTTTGAGATTGACATATTGAAGACAGCGGTGACAAGCCACGAAGCTAGCCAAGGGTCTGTGGCAACTGGGAAGCTGTGGCAGGTAGAAAGTGGACAACCGCAATTTGAGCGGAAAAGGGTTAACCAAACAGGTATATGGCGGCGGATGTAGTGAATGCAGATTATTTGAGGGAGAATTGAGGGAAGATGGAAAGAACAGTAGTATAGGACGCCCTTCGCAATTTGAGATCAGAACGTCGGATGTAAAGAGGGTGCCATCCAGAAGACGGGTATGGGGCTGAAGAAGATTTACTTACTGCTAGCTCTCGGCTTCCTACCATGTGAGGCTTTAGGGAGAAATATCAGGCATTCAAGCCTACAGTTCGTTGCAATAGGTTATCATAATGTATTAGTAGAATAGAACGAGCTCTAAGACCACAAAAACATATTCTTCATTGACAATACAGCTGCTACAATCCCAAAGCAGCGTCGACGATCTTGTGCTATTTTCATGTCGTCCTCATCGTTGCATTCCGCTCTCGCTTTCAGTAAGATAATGAAAACTGTTCGCAGTGTGAGGGACAAGGTTGCGTCCTGCAAACCAGTGCATGAGTGATTCACCACTAAATGTGTAGCTTTCTTCCCAGTTAGATAGCTTCCGAATATTACCAGAACTGCATTTACGCCAGCGCTGGGGGGCATCAGATGACCAGTAGGGGTATTGGCATCTCCATACATGCTCAAGAAAGGCTTGAAGAATGGATACGATTCCCTTTTGGCCGCACAGAGAAACAGTTCTTGGTCCACTGGCACCCGTCGGTCAAGCAGATATGTAACACAAGCAATTTGCCGCTCGTTACTGCAACTGAAAAGGCTGGAGACAGGCTTCCAAGCGGCTGTGGATTGCTGAAAAAATCAGTCTCCTATTTCAAGAAGAATTTGCGAAGCGTATCGATGTCGCCTAAAGCACTTGCTGTACCAAGGTGTTTGAGTTCAGACAGTCAATTATAAGTCACTCCCAGAGCTAAAGGCCGAGTCTTCTGAACGGATGTCATTGCATGGAGACCACATGTGTTAACTAGGGCAGAGGTGGCATGATAAAAGACGGCCTATGTCATGAGCGCCCTGAGACACCTGTAACTTTCGGCCACCAACAGTCCGCAAAAGCCATTAGAGAGTAGCCAAACGGCAACCTTCTCCAATAAAACGATACGTCGTACCGCCAGCCCAGTGACAATCATAAGATTTTTTTCTGAGCTATCAAAGGTTAAAGCCTATCACGGAGCACTAACTGAAGGCAGCAAGGGTGCCCAAGAGCGCCTTTTCAGGCTGAAGGATGGCAGGGCAACCTCAGACATATAAAATGACCGCGCCCTGACTTCTTTCGGTTTCGTGAGCTATTCTTACTCTAATCTTCAGACCTGCCAATTTGAAACCATATCAAGCGTGACTTCCAGGGTATGTGCCAATTTCAGTTGGGTTGAAGATCCAAGTTAATAAGATATTGCGTTAAGAGGACCCCGATTTCTACAATTGTGCGCGAAGACAAAGATGACAGCAAGTTCTGGGCGAGCAGGGTCCTGTCGGAACAAAAAATGTAAACATTGTAATGCTGCGCATAATACACATAAATGCAAAGAAACCGGCTGTCGTAAGCGTGGAAAATCTGTCAAACTGGCGACCATGGAATTTCGGGCAAATACGCCATTTGTTTCAAATGCTGGGAACACCCCGCGGGCGGACCTGATGGGTTTGAAGAGATGATCGACCTGACAGAATAGGCCAACCTCAAGTCTTCAGTAAACATCTTTAACCCACTGGTCAACAAAACTCGGAGATTTAATCTGCTCGTCAACATCAGAATCGGTTTCGTCGTCCATACTTTCCTCCGAGCTTTCAAGAAGATCGATCCACGAATGCCGGTATAAAGACCTTTCATTGGAGGGGTACCCTGTTGACCGTAGCCAGCTGAAGATCCCACGGGTGGCTACCTCAGACAATGATTGGGAGGAAATATTAAGGTCGCTAAGTTCTGCGCGGCATCCTTTCGTTTTGTATGTAGTTCGATTATCATCAATTGAAACAGAGCCGATACCCCGGTCTTCAATTTCACTGCCGTTTGTGAGGCTCCAATTCCAAGACACATAATCAAGAGAATGACAACAATAAGCATGTTGTCGTACTGGAAGCTCAGTATCACATAACCTAGTGTTCCCGAAAGGTTTCCATGGATAAATCGGGATTTGAGTATATCCTTCACAACCAGTGATGAATAATAAGCGGCATTCGTCCTCGCGACGGATTGTCTCTCCATCAGGTGTCCCTAGTTTTGCAGTTATGAATGATTGTTCAACTCCAGTCCAAGCAGCTACATTGAGCTCCAGGGCCGTAAGCCCGGTCCGGATATCGCGTAACATAGACTTTGCTACACCCGCTAGGATAGCCCCAAGCCATAAGCCACCAAGCCGGGGCTCACGAGTTGCCAAAACATTGGCAAGGCAAGAAAGATTTTCTTTCTGGACAAGAGGATCGATTACTGTGAATGCAGGGTTGAGCCAAGCACTCACAAGATTACATTCAATCTCCGAGTTGAAAAAGGTGCCGCGGAGGAGGGACCGCATACCCCACGTATTGCAGCTTATCGTCATGTAATGACTGAGGTGCTTAGCGTGGTCCGCAATTAGACTGAAATAGGACTCCTTGGGAAGGGAAGGAGTAATAGGTAACTGAAGCCCGGGGGCTGGTCTTGGGTGAGGAAGTGAGATTGACCTGTTGGCAAGGAAAGGGATATAAAGAGCTGCCGCTAGGGCAGCCAAGCATTGTCCATAAAGGCGATGCTGGGAGCAAAATTGTGACAGATATTCAAGTGCAGTGCTGGATGACGGGGGTTCAGCTTTGACAGATTGAGCCCCTGGAATTCTGAAGAAAACAGCTTCAGAGATTGAAACAGACCATGGAGACAGGTATGTCCTCTTGTTATAATCCGTTGTTATTTCCCAACGCGAAGATAATAGGGCGGTCCACCAAGAAGCTTCATTGTCGTTTCCAAAATGAAGATCAACATCGAGTTGCTGGCTTGATTCTGTAACTTGCTGATCAACCATTGTAGTGAAATTGAACCTACAATGATGCTCTGGAGATTTTTTGAGCAGTTCCGCCCATCTTGCCGAGAGTATATATGCCCAAGCAAGAAACAAAGGTGTGACATAGTTGCCTCCATCAATCCCAGAGAGGCCCCGAATACCAGGCCAGTCCGTAAAAGGAGCACAGTCAGAAATTTGCACCGTTAGCGGGCTTGAAACCGCTAATAGTAAATTTAATTGCAGGATTTTATCGTCGAGACAGCATTCGTCAGTGGATGTCTTCCAAAGGGCGTGTCCACCAACCAGTAAAGCACTTTGTCCTTGTCCTGACTCTTGTTCGACGCACGTATAGGAGGGTCTTATATTATCCGGAAACAAGCCGGATCCGAGGAAAGACGGCGTTCTCCCGAGCAGCTTTCTCAGTTCAGTACAGTGAAACTGAAGTGCCGGCGCTTCCTGGGCTGTTTCGAGATAAGATGCCCATTGTCCATAACTTTCGGAAAGGGTGTGGTTAAAAGCTCCTCTATTCGGGCGAACTGTATCATCCATATCGTCCATATCAAATGGTGGAATATTATGTTCATCGTCCACAGCAAGAGCAATGAAAGATACTGAAAGTTGATGGGCGGGCAACTAGCCACTGCAGCTTCGGTGACGGCTCTTGAGCAAGCAAAACGAGGATGCAAACATGCCAAGGCAGGTTCTTTCTCAACTCGGTTAGCGTGCCCCAAGAGGGTATGGTATGGAGTATCATGTGATTTACCCTATTCAGCCTAGTTTCGCTGAAAGCTTGTGCCTCGGCACATCCAACAATAAAGAAACCGGCATCTGAGCAACCGCATGCAACTCTACTCCAGCTGCCAGGTAATATATATATATTATCTATCTCTCTCAGGAGATGGTGTGGAAATCATGGTTGAATATATATATATATATATATATCTATCTATCTTGGTGGGGGGTTGTTGGCAGGGCAATTACAAGGACTTTTTGCGTCTCTGGGCCCTGGATGATTCGTCGCGATTGCTGTTGGCAACCTTCAAATTCACGTAACTGCCCGCACTGACTAGTTAATGGTACAAGGGCTTGTAGATCAACCAATTTTAGAAACAATGTATGTAGAGTTAGAGCCAGTGAAACAGATGATCTATAAATTCTGTAAGTCTATTTCCGTATCTAGACAGTCCCATGGCGTCTGAATTCACAAATGCGCCGTCTGTCTTGCCTGAATCCACAGTGCTTCGGCATCAACCAGAGTCCGGCCATCCTTGTCAACAACAGCTGCAACTGTAACCCACTTCCTCCCCTCCCTCTGTTTGAACCAAGTCTTAATCACAAGGACACCCGGTGAAGTGGCTGGTGCCCGATACGACACATTCAGATTTGCAGTGTAGAGATTCGCGCGATCCTCTGAATATAACTGCCTAAACACTTCCACGCAATTACCCATTGACTCATCTAGTAATGACGCCAATAGGCCGCCGTGCACAGTATTTCTGAACCCATTCAGTCCTGAACCCACGTGTACGAGAATGACTACATCTGGTGGCTGGTCCTCGAGCGACGACTTTGGCTTTGGACCCGGTGCTGGGATGCGGTCGAACTTAGGGTCGAGCAGCTCTTTTCGGATCAGGCCGAGGACATGGTGGATGGTGTCTGGAGTGTTGATTGTTTGGCCGAAGAAGGTATCTGAGGAATCCTTCTTCTTAAATCGCGACAGGAATGGTATGGGTTGATAATTGGAGGACCCGGCTCCGTGGAGATAGGAGCTCGCTGCGGGGAGTGAGATGGTGGAGAAGTACTCGATGTCCTCCGCGGGTACGGGGACATTGGTGAGGAAGCCGATGTAATTGTCCCAGCCGTAGTCTTTCGTCATCTTGCAGCGCCTGGACGGCAGGACGTCTGGGAAGAAGGAAGTTCAAACGAGTACTTATTCTTCTACGCGTATTGGGGCTTCGCTTCCCCCGCCTCCGAACTTGCTCCGGACCACGCAAAGAGCCGAGGTTGTTTTGACCTCATTTCACCTCGATTGTGTATCATGTGTTGGACACTGCATCGGAACCTAATTAGTCTGTTTGCCGTCACTAACAGCCTGTGGATGTCCAGAGTGTGGCAGGAGTAAGGATGTCTCAGCTTGCTTGCTATTTGAATGTTTTGTGTAATAGTCCAAACGCCGATGCCTGCAATCCATGCCAGCTGCCGAGACATGCATGCATGTCTCAGTCACTCATTCACTTAGCTGACTTCCCCATTAATACTCCCATCCTTTTCCCTCTAGAATTCTCACAGAGTACTCTTCTTTCTCCCACCCTTTCCATATGGCATGCTAAGGTTATATATATGTATATATTGCTATTATTCTGTATACCAGTACTATCTTTCGCCGTACACTCTAGTGGGCGATAGAAAGGCAAAAAGGCGAGTGGAGCTGATGCCCCAAATGCCCCATTGCCTACTGTTGAAATGCTAATAGCCTTCTTTTTAGACTGCTAATATACCGAACTTACAGTCCACTGCGCTGTATAAACCCAACTCACTACCTTGAGGACCCGGTGGCGCCGTTTCTTCACTTCTTGTTACAGAGCATTAGCTCCTAATTTTTTAAATTTTTGATCGTAGCTTGCTGTGAGAACCCCTTTGGATTACGAACTGCAGATCTTGAAGAGATACGCCCGCAGTTACAACAGAGGAATCAGAAACAACATGCTAACTGATCGAAGATATTAAGTAGCGTTAATATAATGCCCGTCCTCACTGTCGACCTTTGCTGGAACGGGGATGCGGGAGAGTTCGATCTCCGCTTGTCTTTTCGAGCACGTTAATCCACCTGGGCTCTAATTATTCCAATCTTCAGCTCCGGTTGCCTCCCGGTCGAGTTTATCATGCAGCGCACCTCCGAGCTCGCTTCTTACTGCAGTCAAGATAGCGCAGACTCTCTCTACACTCAGGTATAAACAGTCAGTCTTTGAAGATCCATTGATATCATATATCGCCTATATAAATAAACGGCTTCCTAGAATTTTGGACACATCCTTCAAATGGCTGTGAGCCCGAACATGACCGGAGCTGGGCAACGACTACCAGCAATGCTTCCATGGAATCCGGGTTACGACGTCTTTCTCCTCAAGGCTATTTTATTAAAAAATAAAGCTATTTAGTCTATGGTGAGATTTTTCCTCTTGATAATCGTTGGTGCAGACTGGGGATGGCTTCCTTTGTTGGTGGTTGAGATTTCTGCTTGCGGATATTGGATATTGGTTCTTGGGTTCCGCGGAGACCATGCAAGCTTGGTCTGTTCCTCTGTTGCCATTTGGCAAATTTAACAAGAGGCGCCCGCTGACCAGGAATTAACTAAACAGGTACCTGCAAGGCGTGAACTGGAAATGTTAGCCTGCGGACTATACTTATCCTTAATCTCAACCTTTTACAGCATAGGAGGGGGGGAAGAGGGCGTCGCGGAGGTAGCAGAGCGCTCCTCCTCAGAAGAAGAGTCAAAGCTCGAGGACGTCAAATTATTGTATGAGGAATTGAACCAAGATTCATACAATGGCCAGCTGGCGGACACGGGCAGCAGCGGAGACGCGAGCAGAACGGCGAGGGGGAATCATGTTCTGCGAGCGCAAATTCCAATATTAGTACCACAGGGAGGATTTTCGGACCTGAAATGAGAGAAAAAACGGTGTCTGGGAGGATTTGCTCTCGCTTGCTTGAACTGCGTTTAACCAATAGCAAGGCAAGTTCCTCTAGGAGATTGCCAAAGGATGCTTTCCTGGTCTTGCTGCGTACTAATTATTCTCAATAGGACGATTCCTACCGAGTCAGGTAGCTAGCGACCACCCAAGGTTGTTGGCTATACTGCTATTCACAAATTTGATCCAAGTTTTACAAACGAAGACCATATCCGGTCATGGATTGTGGAACAAGATGATCCTAAACAATCCCATGGGGCAAGATTTTGATGGTAGGTATTAGGCCTAAGTAATATGCCCCTATTAACACCCTCTATCTAACACGGTTACAGTTCATGATAGCCTAAGTCAATAGCATCTCCTCGTGATATTTGCCATCTCTCGGAAGTGGTATAAGCACGTAGTTATGCCTAGCGACAGATACCCTAAGGTCGCGTTCGACGGTGATCGCGTCCCGATCGCGAAAGGCACTTGTTCTAATTGTTATTTCGGAGGATGGGGCCCGAAGTGCGAATGCCGTAAGTGTTCGTTACCTCTTATCAAGGGATTTGGTTAACCCTCCGCGGGAGAGACAGCGTTCGTAACCGGTAAAACCGTCACCCTAAGGTTGGTGAGGCCGGGTTGAAACCAGGCCTACCTGTCATAACCAGTGCCCGTATCGATTTCTCGAAAGAGATTGATGCGGCTCGTGGCGCTGAGAGTTTCATTCGTCCAAGGCAAAGATCCGAGACGATGAGCAGACGATCAAGCGGAAGGTGACGAAGCATCTCGGAGATATGCGCAGCAGTTGGACCGGGTGCTTGAGAATAGCTCGAAGATGGCAACATTGTGGCAGATTGTGTATGGCCGGGCTACAGCTGTAAAGGACGGCCAGGGAAACTGGTGGTGTTCGTGAGGACCTGACGCGTCAGCTTCGCATCGTTGATCGACGTATCGAACAGCTCCAGCGCCAGGGCGTATCCTTTCATATTCTTAATTGGCCTCCTGGTCAGTTGTCTCTCTGCTTCTTGGTCGTCTTTGTCTTGAGTCTGATTCTCACTGACTATTTTTTGCTTCTTTTCCCGACAGTATCTGTCCCGAGAGTTTTCCCAGATTTAATCAACGATCCGACCTGCCTTCAACTGTCAAGGTTATCTCTGGCCAATGGGTATACAAGAAGAAAGAACTGCCTGAAAGAAACAATCGTGAACTTTCTGTTAAAGCACGTTAGATACGGGCCAATCTTCTTGATAAAGATTACATGGAAACCTACGCTCCAGTTGTCTCTGAGCCAACTTCCAAATTCAACTCATCCTAGCCAACTATAAGAATGAGGATTAACAGATGTGGGTGAACCTTTTCCAGGTGCATGATGCAAGTGAGACAGTGGGCAACATCACTGCTTTCGGGATCTACGACAGAAATGACCGAAGCTGTCCAGCAGCTGGAAAGAGAGTCTGCGGGGGTCTACTCGGGCTTCCGCAATAAATATTACCAACACATGGACCTGCTGGCTAGTACTGATGGAACCCTAACTGCAGAATGAATGGCAGGTTTTGGGGCGCATTCTTCGGCTTGGCTAGCACAACGACCAGACCCATACCATTCAACTCATTACACACAGCTCCAAGAGTGAGAGTCGCATCCTCCATCACCAATTCATTTGACATGAACTACAGAATGCGGAGCAAGCATAGGCACCAGGTGTGCTCCGAGCGCGGAGCAAATGGGAGGTTTTAACCTACCGTCTTACTACGATCTATAGGGCGGGACTGGTGCTGTTGCGTGCCCCTTCCGAAGATACATATTTATCATCCTCATATCACTTTTGGTGGATTCATATCGAGTACCGGATTTTGGCCAGTGAAAATTCGGATGCTCCATCCATACCAGTGTCGCAGCGAAGCACACGGATGTCAAACATTATCAAACTCACAGCGTCCACGATTGACTCCCTTGACCAACAGCAGTGACAATGAACTCTGCCAGGAAGAACAGCACAGCATACATACACTGCTCTTGGGATTGCAAGTCCAGAGGTTATGAATTTCAATACATATACATCGACATCATCTTCGCCTTTTGGCAGCCTGAAGTTGTCAAAGCTCCGATAGGCTTCCTCATAGCAAAGCCTGTCACGACGCTTACGCTGCGCGTTTTGAAAATGATCGGGGCATTAATCATTGTAAGAATATGCGAACTCTATGGTGTTTTTGACCGGACTCTGACTTCACTAGCATCCTGTTTATTTATCCCGCAAATCATTTCTGTCCGCTCATTATCATGGCTCTCCCCCTTCCAACGAGGAAGTGAAAAGAACCGAAGCGTACTTGGCTTGCGAATATCGTGCGAGAATGATAATGAGCATGACACAGTCACGAAGGAGATTTTAACCGCACTGTCATATGACAATCCCCGGCAGGGCTAATCATAGTGGCTGGACAAGCAGGAAAAGTCGCTGGCCTAATCGCCTCCTGATTAAACTTGGCCATCCAGTCCCGAGAAAGTCCTGTCGGCAGAGGAGACAACCGCAATCCATGTTACGACGGACCTGGAAATAGAATCAGGCAACACAACGGTACGATAAGTCGGATCAAAGAACTAGATGTACCGGAAAATGAACACGAATGGACGAGTGATCCTTGTCTGTCTACGACACATCGCTCCTGTACGTTGTACGTGGCGTTACTCTACGTGAACTACAAGTCGGGGGTTTGGATCGTACAAACTGATGTAGATTTTGCGTGCAAGCATGCAATTACTTTGGACTTTGCTAAAAGGAAACAGCTTCTCTTTCCGCGACCTGAACAGCATGGCCCAGAGCAGACGATCGGCATTACAAGGGAGGAGTTGTTCGCATCGGAGATTCGTCCTGGTCGACCGATGGGATTCAAGGCAGGGCAGATGATGATACCCAGGCAAAATACCGGGCCAGGAGCGTCAAACCTGACCTGGATCCGAAGAATTTGTCGCTGTACCTCCCCTTGCCTTGACGGTTCGCGCCAGATTGGCAATCGCCAGGTACCTCTCGGCCACTGATGGGTACCACGCAGTTCCGGTGATCATGCGCCTGATCGGTCTCCGAGTGGGTGACCGGTGACCGGTGACCTGGACACTGGCGGACGGATTGGCGATGAGATCCCGCCAATGCGGGTGATGACCATTGAAATCAAGCACAACCCGGAGTCCCAGGAGCAGCATCGATGAGACGTACAAAACATTTGCCAAATACCTGAAATATGGAATAGCCGACGGCAACCCTAGCGGAATTCCGGGGCCCGAGGGAGGCGAACAAGGCAAGTGGGACTGGGCGATCCTCCGGCAATTGTGCCATCTGTGCTTTCACCCCAAGAAGTCTTCCAAGACGAGCACGTCTTTGATCTCGATCGAAAGGATCTGCTGCGATTCCTATTGTTCCTGAATTGGAACCTGAGTCTCTGGCATGTGGAGATGTTCCTCGATGCTATTTCTGTGAACTACGTCGTCCTACGGAGCTCCACGTCCAGCGAGCAACTCACCCGAGCGGCCAACTATTTTAACAAGCCGCGAGAACAACTGCCAGGTCCTGGTCGCCACGTGTCGTCTCGTCTGGCCTGCGAGGGGCTGAACCTACACAAAGAGTGCGCGAGGCTCATCCTGATGAAAGGACTTCATTAAGCTATCACTTCCCCAGCCGATCGAGATGTTGGCGTGAGTTAGACTCACAGGAACGACGGAAGAACCTGTTTGTGGAACTGATTGCGGAGCTGAGCTCCGCAGTTCTGTTGTCAAAGCCTGAACAAAAATTCTCCACTCAGCCGACCTGATTGGTTAGAAAAAGGACGAAACACGCGAAACGGAAATACTTGGCTGAAAGAGCTTTGTATTTATGATTGCAGGCGGCGCGTTTTACAATACATTGTTTTGATATGGCTGAGGAAGGTGGTGATAAAGTCTGCAGCAATTGTGCTAGATCTCTGAGTTTGAATCATTTTCATGGGCAAAATGGTTGAATTCTCAGGACCTACTTGCAGTGCCATTCCTCAGGCAGTGATGTGCAGTATACTCCTTGCCACTCAATACTATGCGAACTCCCCTGCTCCAGGCGTCATGGCCGAAGACTGGTCCTTTCCCGACGCAGAATGGGGAGCGATGCCTGCGGTCGGTGCAGACATCGAAACTGGAACTGTCCACCTGCCTGAGTTCCTCCACATCACCAATCCCAAACTGATTGAACACATAAGTGCCAAACTAGTGTGGGAAGTCACCCTGACAAAGCAGCCAGCAAGTCTGCGTGCTGTCAACCTGTACAATGACCGGACCTATGGGGCTCAGACTGACACAGTCAAGGGCCTTCATGCGGCGTTGGAACAAGGGGTCATCCGACTCTATGTGTGTGGTGAGGCTGTTTGTGATGCACTCCAGAGCATCTTAAACGCGTTCATCCAGGAGCAAGAGGAGCCCCCACTGGATTGGTAGTACCCCAGGCACCCACAGAAACACTTCCTCCAGCTGGGTGACTATCCGGGACCCCAGGACCGGCCCACTGTCCACAGTGATCACAGACATCCTTTGCAACGGTCAACAACTACATCACATACCTGGGCTATGCCACTATCTATGAGGCTGAAGCGGCACAGGCTTCTGTCAAGCAGCTGAAGGAGGAATGCTGTACACTGATCACCATGACCATCCCACATGCTGAGGATTGTCACTACTATGGCTTCCTCTCCCTTCCAGAGGGCTGCACAGCCCAACTCAAGTCTGGGGACTGAGTACGCATCAATTTCTGAGCACATGATGGTGTGCCCGAGGAGGACTGGCATGCTGTCATCAGTATTCCCCTCCTACTAATACTATGATTTAATTAGTCTAGGGAATGTACAAAAGTATCTGCAGGACTTACAACTCCTACAAGACCAGATCAGACCATTCTTTGGGAATCTACTTCCTCACAGCTGGCGCCTACCTTTCACTACCATAGACCATGGTTCAGGCCTAATACGAGGCTGCTCGGCGTTGCACGTCTACGGCGATCATGTGCCCCTTGATCATTAATCAAGGCCGGGGGTCCAGGGGGCGCCGTGCCTCCTGGTATTCTTGTTGCAGGAAGTTGCATTTCGCGGCTGGAGATACATCGGACGTCGCTTGCTACCAAATCGGGTCTCGGTCCTTGAGATATTGGGGAAATTCATTAGATCATGCGTGACTCACTCAAAGGAGACACGGAAGGGGGTCTCCGGAAGAGGGTCTCCGGAAGAGCACTTGATGATCTGGATAACCTTAGACGGCTCCACTGGCGGATCATTCGGTTCGTCAGAAGCCTCGCGCTCCTCAGATTGATGTAAAAGCTGCACCTATAGCTGAGGTCCTCAGCTATAGGTGCAGCTTTTACATCAATCACTCGGTGCTGGCTGAACAGCTAGCATGCACCCATTAGGTGAACCTTCTGCTGGAGACGGATATTTTGAATATCGGAAACGGCATCATCATCGTCATCGTCGTCATCAAATATTTTAGTTAATAGTAGTCGAGCATTGATGTGATCAATTGGGCCAAGTCCAACGAGATAGATCTCCGCGACAGACACCATCCTGCTGAGTTAATAGGTATGCACGTAGATCCTAGACTGCAGAGGAACTACGCAAATTAGAGATACTAAAGCGTCGTAGGCCTTCTTTGCTCCGGCGTCGCGTGTCTCTAAGTGTACTTCGGAGCATTCCGAACCGTTTCCCGTCGGTTGATGTAAGCCTCGGGAAACCCAGACTTCATTTCTCCCCGACTAAGGACCCCAGTCAGCCTGCACGGCGATGGCGGAGGCTATCGACGACTCTGACGGTGCAACTCCATCTCCCGCGCGCCCTTACAGATCACATAAAATCCCCGCATGTGAGTTTTGCCGCAGACGCAAGAGCCGATGCACGCAGGACCTCGCGGGCCAGCCATGTCTGCTGTGTCGTATGCATGGGGCGACCTGCTCGAGTGCCGGTAACAATAGCCTCGACGGAGATTCTTCCACGGGAACATCAACGGAGGACTTAAGAAGACCACACGCTTCTAAAAGGAGGCGGAAGGCTCAAGAAGAAACCCAACAGCAAGGATCTCCTCTTGCTGTGTCGGCCCGACAACACTCCCCTGCTCGGCCTGCAGTTGCGTTACCTCTGACTCCAAACGATGCAAGCAATCAATCCAGCCATATCGTGGGTCCAGCGATGGCTCGCGACGCCCAAGTGCTGGAACAGTATATGTCCCCAAATCACAGTACAGCCGTTCCCTACGCCCACGCTCATGGTCGGCCAAACCCTTACAGCGTCTACTCACACGACCCCCGCAATCCGGTGGTGTACATGAAAGTCCCTCGCCAGCGTAACATTGCCCCCTCGGGAAATGGTACGGCGGGATTCAGACAGTTCGAAGCCATGGAGAAGATTGTCGAGCCTTTGGGACCAGAACTTTGTCGCATGTACGTTGCACTCTCAAAGAACTCTCTGCACCCGCCACCCCTGCTCATTCTGACACACCCTTCGTTAGCTACTTTGACAATATCCATCCACCGTTTCCAATCTTAGACGAGAAGACAGTGCTAGAAGCATACAGTCAGGATGGGCTTCCGCACACCCTCGTGTGTGAAATCTATGCAGTCTCGCTCATCCTATGGAAAACTTCCAGCGAGATCTCTACTACCGGCCGCCCTGTCCCCGATGTTAGATACATGTGGAATCTCGCCGTCAGCGCCATGAACGACGACTTCCTTGCGCCGGACTTCTCCACGGTGCTGGCCTGCATTCTAGATCTGCTCGGTCGGCCCATTACGACCGTCACCTACAATGCGGTTAATGTCGGACGCGTCGTCGCTCTGTCGCAGAGTCTGGGCTTGAATCGCAATCCGTCCAGCTGGGACTTGGATCGTCGACGGAAGAGCTTACGCATTCGGGCGTGGTGGGGAGTCTTGATACATGACCAATGGTAAAGAAAATCACTTGCTTTCCCTCATGTCGCAGGCGTGATACATCAAGGACGTTCTTTGCTGACTCCCTCTCAAGGGCAAGCCTTGCGCATGGAACTCCGCCTCATATCCACCGTGCTCAATGGGACGTCCCACTACCAGATCTAGACACGCTAAGCTGCACTCCGTCCGCGAATGATGAGGCTGGAGCCATGATCCGAAACCAAGGAAGCCTATCTTTCAGGGCCCTTTGCGAGCTGACTATCATCTTGGGAAACATTCTATCAGTAATATACTCATTACAGGACCCAAACTCAGGCCCTGCTTTCCGGGCTCTAAGGCGGCATGAAACGGCGCTCGATGAGTGGGAAGAAGCTCTTCCATCCTGGCTGAGGCCAGGCAATTTGGCATTTGAGAGGAAGGCAGCCGGAGCTCTAAACCTGCAGCTCTGCTACTTGGTTGTCCATATGTGTCTATGGAGAGCCGGACTTTTGGTAAGCCGCCTGCCCGCCAACTTATGACAATGTAGAGCGCAAATCTGAAACTTAGAACCAGGAGCTTCATCGATCGGAAGACTCGGATACTAGGGAAGATAAACTATACTATCAGTCACGATGCAGGAAAGCAGCACGAACCGTGATAGAATTTGTTACTACGCTTTACAAGAGCGAGCTGGATGTCTTCTGGTTACCATGTGAGCTTTTCTTTACAGGAAACTCGTCAGGATAACTATACTGATGAAACAGATACTGCATACCACTTTACTTCAGCAACGACCCTGATACTGCGCTGTGCCCTCGAAGCCGAAGACGCCGACACTGCACAGGACTGCGTGGCGAGTGCAAAGAAGCTGGTCGACTTTCTCCGCAAAATGAAAACCGAAGTCAATTGGGACTTAGCAGACATCTGTTTAGGCAACTGCGAAGCCATAGTCGAGAAACTCAGTGACAGCCAGTACCTCGACATGTGGAGGAGGAATCCACACAACGCGCAACACGCGCATGAGGGCGACACCAGGGCTAGTCTTGCTGCAGGGTCAGGGAGTCGGAGTCCTGAGCAGCAATCCGGCGGCAATGCAGGTGCCCACATGGACGAAAGTAGTGGCCTAAACTTTACGGCTGGTGGCGTTGATGGGGCGAGCTTCTTGAATGATGCCATGCTCCTTGGCTCTATGACGGGGACTGTGGCTGAGAATCCGGCATTTCCTGACTTGTGGCAGATGCCTTACCCCGATGGATATAACTACAGCAGTTTCTAGGTATAGTACCGCATGGCACATATTTGCATTGTTCATGAAGTGAGAGAAACAAGTACGACATATCGAAACGCGCCTCCTATCCACGCCCCTATCTCAGAGAACATAACGGAAATTGGGATTCTATTCAGACCAGTCAGTAAACCGATAAAATCAGGAGGCAGTAAGATGGGAAGGAAGGGGGAAAAAAAAAAAACCAAAAAAAAAAGAAAACACCCACCTCAAAGTCAGTCAGATCGTTCAGCTCATTTACGTCAGAAATAGCTCCCCCGGCCGCCTTCGCAGCAGCATCTCTCTTCTTATTTCGATAAATACAAAGCAGCCGCAGACAGACAGCCAGAACAGCCTGAGCTGAGGAGCAGGCTATAATGAGCTTACACCCGGTCTGGTAGATGGGAGCTTCCCGGGCCAAGAAGGCGTGGGGACCGATAATGTTCCCAGCACAATAAGCCAGGAAGACCATCGCAACGCTGGTCGTACGCTTAGTGTAGCCGCCCATATTGGTAGCGGGCATCTGCAAGGCCAAGACGAGCGAGCACACGAATCCGCCAGCTATGTAGTAGCCGAAGAGGACGCCGATCTTTTGTGTCTCATGGGACAGCTTCCAGAGGAGGCAGACGCCGACGATGGTCGGGATGAGGTACACGAACATGACTATGGTGCGAAAGTTGCGGAAGCGAGAGGCTATGTACGTCCCCGAGAGGACCCAGAGGAGCTGGAATGCGCCGAAGGGAATCCCCAGGGCTACTGCTGTGAGAGAGTCGTGCGTCAGACCCTTGATGATGAGTTTGCTGAAGTTGGCGATCCCGCCGTTGACTGTCTCGTTCAATAGCATGAAGAGGAACAGGATCCACACTTGCGGGTCTCCTAGGGCTTCGCGGATCTGATATGATTTTATTTTGCGGTTGATAATGCCCGTTCGGTTCTGTCGGCTACGGCCGATGAGCAGTGCTTTGTCTTCCAGTGTGAAGCGTTTGGCGGAGATGATGTCGTCCGGGAGAAATGCGAACATGAGAAGCCCCCACAGGATGGTGACACCGCCCAGAATAAGGTATATGGCCCTCCAGACGGCGATGGTCTTTATCTGGCCGATGCCGTAGGTGAGAAGGCTGCCGATGATTGCGCCCAGTCCGTTGCAGCTGTAAAAGATACCGGCACGGAAGGGCTGTTCAGCCCGCGTGTACCACATGCCGACGATCATCATGAAGCACGGCGTGATTGGAGCCTCAAATATGCCGAGCAGAAAGCGACACACGGCCATGCCAGCGAAAGAAGAGCAAGCCGCTGTGATCATCAGCATGGCGCCCCATGCGACAATGTTGCCGGAGATGACCTTGGCCATTCGGGTCTTCTGGGCCAGGAAACTCCAGGGATATTCGGCAACGAGATAGGCGAAATAGAAAATACTCGCTAGCCAGCTGTACTGGTTGCTGGACATGTGTGTCGTCGGGAACAGATCGAAGATGGCCGAGTAGGCCAGCGCAGATTTGTCGATATACTGAAGCGTGTAGGTTCCCGCGAGGAGCGGCAGTAGGATCAAGTCCACCTTGCGCACGAGCTTCTTGTTACGGTCCTTGTCATCCAGGAGCTCCTGGATGCGCTCGTCTGTGAAATCATTCTGTCGAAGGAATACTGCGCCTCCGTCGAGGTCCTCGACAGTGCCAAGTTGAACGTCTTTCTCGGTTGTGATTGCGGTGTCGCCTTTCTTCTCGATGTCTCCCATGGTGTCAGACCGGTCCGGAACCTTTGTAGATCTCACTGAGAATGGTGTACTCTCTGTATGAATAAAAGAAATTGGTCATAACAATGGATACTCTGTTGACAAGAGCCTGGGTCGGCGCTATATACGGCAGACTCACTCGCACGGGGGCATCTTCGAGCAAGTCGAGCAAGTAGAGATAGCGGAAAACCTAAGCGTCGCCGACTTATCTGCAAAAAGCATCAGATGCAAAACAGAAAGCAAATCTCGATGGCTGAGAAGAGATAAGGAGCAGCGGTGGCCAAAGTGAATGTCATCGCCATTTCCCTGCCGTAAGTGTTAGGGCTAGATCCCCCTGCTGGGGCCATTACTGATAAGGGGCCAGATCTCGGATCTCTTCCGACGCTCGCCGCTATCACATCCAGTGTTACAGCATGCTTTCGATATTGATAGCGTTCGGTGCATTGTGTACACAAACTTTCTAATCCAGACTGGCATCCGAAGCTGGCAGGTTTCCCGACGCAAAAATGCTACAGCTTTTAGTACCCCCGAGACGGTGCACTCGCAGCACCGCCAGCAAATTGAACTTCAAGTGCACGACGTTCTCTCAACTACCAGGAACCAAATAGCCATGGCTGCAGAATCTACCCGTCCATCAGTCATCCTGCCACAGGGGAAAGTGGTAGGAATTCAACTGCAAGACACATTCCCGGCGCCCGTGGACGCATTTCTAGGAATTCCCTACGCGCTGCCACCAGTCGGGGATCTGCGCTTCAGGCCTGCCGTCAAGGTCCCTAGCTCAACAGATACAATCGACGCTTCCAAGTACGGTCCCGCTGCTCCTGGCAAGGCATTATTGCCAGGAGGACCGAAACTCGAACAAAGTGAAGACTGCCTGACGACAAACGTCTTTCGGCAAAGCAGGGGAAATGGCAAGAAGAACAACGCAGACAAGCTCCCCGTTGCGATATATGTGCATGGCGGTGCTTTCAATCGAGGATCGGCGTCGACGCACAGCACGGCGTCAATGGTGGCTTGGTCAGAAGAACCATTTGTCGCAGTTAGTTTCGGCTATCGTCTTGGTGCCCTCGGGTTCCTGCCGTCCAGCGTGACAAAGAAAGAAGGCCTGCTGAATCTGGGGCTGCGGGACCAGATTATCTTGTTCCAATGGGTGCAGGAGAACATAGAGGCGTTCGGAGGTGACCCTGGCAATGTCACCCTTTTCGGCCTCTCAGCTGGAGCTCATTCGGTGAGTTACACCTCTTCTTTGACGAATCCCTCGCAGGGAGAGTTCTATATGCAGTAGTGTGGCTAATCCAACTGCAAGATTGGACACCATCTTCTCCATTACGAGGAGCATAGTGCCCCTCTATTTCACCGAGTCATCATTGAATCCGGCTCGCCCACATCTCGAGCGGTTCGTCCCTACGACGCAAAGGTCCACGAGCAGCAATTCCGGGACTTTCTACAGCAGGTCAACTGTCCGAACGATCTACCTGACTCCGAAATATTCCCATTTCTGCGCTCGTTACCAAGCACAGTTATAACGGATGCTCAAACCGCCGTGTTCGACAAGTACAACCCATCCCTACGATGGGCTTTCCAACCGGTAATTGACGGCGACATCATCTCCCGCAAACCGCTCGACGCCTGGGCCTCGCAGCTCTGGAACAAAGTGCCCATTATGACTGGCTTCAACACAAACGAGGGAACGATGTACGTTGATAAGACCATGTCTGACCCGGCGCAGTTCCGGGCATTCTGGCACGAGCTCCTCCCGGACCTGTCAAGTGCGGACCTGGACACGATTGAAAAGCTGTATCCTGATCCCAGCACGGATCCTACCTCTCCGTATGTCGAGACACGGGTCGACCAGGGCCTGGGAGGTCAGTATAAACGCAACGAGGCCGCGTATGCCCACTATGCGTACGTGGCTCCCGTGCGGCAAACGGCCCAGTTCGCCTCTTCTCAGGGAGTGCCGGTGTATTTGTATCACTGGGCACTGGCGCGGACGGTAGTCGGCCGTGCCAACCATGCAGATAACATGTACTACGAAACGTACAATGATGGCATCACGCAGCTCTCTGAATCGCAGAGGGAGCTGTCGGGGACGCTGCACGCGTATCTGACCAGCTTCATTACCAAGGGCGATCCAAATGCCATCGGGGGGAGATACGCTCGGAGACCGGAGTGGGAGCCCTATGGCCCGAGCGCACCCAAGGTGATGGTTTTCGGGGAAGGGAATGAAGAATTGATCGGGGGTGACGTGGCGCCGCCGGCTAAGCTGGTGACTGATGACTGGGCGAGAGAAGAGACGGAGTTTTGGTGGTCAAAGGTTGAGATATCACAGCTCGCTTGATGTAAATACTATACAAAAATCAACGTAAAGGAAATTGTATGCCTGTAATCGCTGTGCTTTGAGTGTCCTCATGTCTAGTACTTTTCCGGGGAATCTTCCGATGCCACGCACGTTGGACGGTGGCGATCTTCGAAATCGATTCAACTCAGCTCAAGTTCTCCGATAGTTATTCGAAAGTGAGAACGATGGTTACGGTTTAATCCGAACTTCTTGTCCGTCGGAAATAACCGATGCTTATCTGAGCGCTTCCCGACGGCAAACTTCTAGTGCCATTGGTTTCCTGCAGGCCGTCGGTTCTTTGGAGCTCCTCCAAGATCCACCTGAAAGGGCCGATATCGTCCTGGGCCACTCCACTGGGTACTAGAACATGCACACATGCGTGTATATATGGCGAATCGCATCGCCTCAGCATTGGCGTCGGAAATAACCTCACATTAATCTAGCAGCATGGCCGCCATCGAGCTCCCGGAACCGTTCGCCAGTATTCCAAGAGAGTCCTTTCTCTTCGGCGTCTCGCCCATCCAATACCTGCCAAATATAAGCAAGGCGCTGGGCGGGAAAGTCAACATCTATGCAAAGAGAGAAGACTGCAACTCCGGACTAGCGTTCGGAGGCAACAAGACCCGAAAATTAGAGTATACATAGCCTTCCTTTTCTTCGTCGCATATATTTCTAGTGCTAGTACTAGTAGTAGCAAGTCCACTAACTCTCAGACAGATACCTCGCATCAGACGCAATAGCGCAAGGATGCGACACTCTCGTCAGCATCGGCGGATTCCAATCCAACCACACGCGCCAGGTCGCGGCCGTGGGCGCTAAGCTGGGAATGAAAGTTGCTCTCGTCCAGGAGAAATGGGTCAAGTGGGAAGATCCCGTCTATGACAAGGCGGGCAACATCCAGCTCTCGCGACTGATGGGTGCGGATGCGCGACTCGACCCGTCGCCCTTCGGGATAGAGCACAAGGACACCCTCAAGAAACTTCAGCAGGAAATCGTCGACAAGGGTGGTAAACCCTACTATATTCCCGCCGGGGCATCGGATCATCCGCTGGGCGGACTTGGGTTCGCGAGATGGGCGTTCGAGGTGGAGCAGCAGGAGAAGGAGATGGGGGTCTTCTTCGATACCGTTATTGTGTGTGCCGTTACCGGGTCGACCATGGCAGGGATGGTAGCGGGGTTTAAGTTGGCGCAGAAGAAGAATGGTTCCCGGCCTCGTAAGGTCATAGGCATTGATGCCTCGGCCACGGTGAAGCAGACGTTTGACCAGATTCTGCGCATCACCAAGGCGACTGCGGTGAAAATTGGACTGAGCGAGGATGATATCACCGAGCAAGACATCATTCTCGACGATAGATATCATGCTGGCGTGTACGGGATTCCGGATCAGCAGACGGTCGATGCCATCAAGTTCGGTGCGTCCACGGAGGCTTTCATCACGGATCCCGTTTATGAGGGGAAGAGTCTGGCGGGGACAATCGACTTGGTCAAAAAAGGCGAGATCCCAGCGGGGAGCAATGTGTTGTATGCGCATCTGGGAGGGCAATTGGCTTTGAATGCCTATACGGGAATGTAGATAGATAATTCATGGTCAGACGAAATCCATCCATATGTATGTGCAGAAGTAGCATCATCATAGTAATAACCAAGGTTGTCGTTAGCAGACGACATAAAATGACGAGCCCACTAAATTGATGCTGAAAGTTGTCGAGTTGACCAGGTTGAAGTGTCAACCTCAATCTCACAAATCTACGAGTTCGGTTGACCAGTTAGCCGTTGACTTCATCCGTAAAAACTGGTATTTCGAAAGACATAACCTTAACTGCACATTGTAAACTGTGCTCGTTTTCTCTCCAAGCAACTACCAAAATGACCTCCCAAGAATCAGATGCCCTAATCCAAGCTATGACAGCCTACATGACCAAATGCATGTCCGGCCACGACCCCTCCCATAACCCAGCACATGTACACCGCGTCGTGGCTCTCTCTCATCGCATCCTGGAAGGCGAGATCGCCACCAACCCAGACGCAGAATCCAAGTACAACAAAACAGTCGTCACTCTTGCCGCGACGCTCCACGACATCGGAGACCGGAAATACCTGCCAGTTACCTCCGACAACGAAGCCAAAATCAACCCCAATACGATTGTTTACGAAGTGCTCGTATCCAGCGGCGCGGATCAAACGCTAGCGGAACGCGTGCAGACTATCGTATCTAACGTGTCGTACTCGAATGAGATCAAGAACTCGGAGAAAGTGCGCGAGTTGATCGCCCAGGATGGGTATCATGAGTTAGCCATCGTGCAGGATGCAGATCGACTGGATGCCATAGGCGCCGTGGGGATCGCGCGTACATTTACCTTCCTTGGCGCGCAGGGCTCGAAGAGAAACGAACGGAAGGTAATCAACGATCAACCGTGGGAACTGGGCCAATGCATAGAGCATTTTGGTGACAAGTTGGAGAAGTTAGAGGGCATGATGAAGACAGATACGGGCAGGGAAATGGCCAGGGAACGCACGAGGAGATTGCGCGAATTCAAGAAATGGTGGATTGAGGAGACTGTTTCTCTCAGTTCGTAATTTAATCTTATAGACTGTGTCCAAAATATCTATCGCGCATTTACTATCCCTTCTATTTTAGAATCCTGCTCGCAACATCCCCTAACGGACGTAAGAGGAAACCGATTACTACCTCACTCTCCTACTTCCGAACTCAAGTGTCTTCTTCGGTATCTAAAGACGCAGCGAATCCTTCAAGCAGCCTCACACACTCCGCCAGCCTTTCAGGCAGAGTCCAATGCGCACACTGCAAATTCTCAATCCGGTGGATACGGAGACCCCGCTGAACATTAGCCTTCATGAGCTGCTAGGGTCTCAGGTACTCGTACTCGGCTGTTATCACCCCCCATCTGCTTAAAGGAATATGCAGCGACATCTTGGGGTTTGTCCGAGTCACCGTATCAGAGACAGGGGGATAATCCCATACCCGCTTTCCTTTAGTCGGGGCACGCCATGCCTCCAGTCGAAGCTGCAGCTTGGGAAGCCAGGAAAGCCAGGCAAGAGCAGAAGGCGGGCTGGGTAGCATCTACACTAGGGATTCGATATAGGAGTGTGTTGTCGCATCGGACAAAGAAACGCTCTAGCTGATACCGGAGGAAGTTTGGAGGGCCATGCTGACCGATATGGACTGACGATGGTCGTCACTACAGCAAGGCAGTCAATATAGATCAGCAAGGGGTATACAAATCACACTTAGCCAAAGCCGATAGAGTCAAATGGATTCTTGATCTGACACAGAGTCCCCTTGGACTCTATTACAGTGAAGTTAGTCAGTCAGGTGATGGGCCAGGGTGGAGAGTGACTGACTCCTACACTTCTATTCACCCACCCACTACTGCACTGACTTTGTCCAGAATTCGCCCCTTCAAGGCTGTCAACCCACCTATCTACAAATACAACACGAATAGGGTGCTTCATGCTGCCAGTTCGGGTCTAGTTCTTAGCCGCTTGGCAAGTTATCATCTATAAAAGCCCGCGTTTGCCTTTCTCTCCTCTTTCTTTTCTCATGTTGTCAGGGACCTAGCATGCTGGCTATGCTAACCCACTGCGCCAAAAGGCAACAGAGTAGTAGCCGCTAGGCTTCTACGGTCTAGCATCATCTATATACTAGCACTGCTGTTAGCAGCGCTTGCACAAGGAGTCCGCAGACGGAGATCGGGGCGTGATTCCACGAAAGCCCAGGAATAGAGTGAGGGCCTTGGACCCAGGATGTGCCCGAGAACGAAAGACCTTCAATCTCGTTGTTTGTGGAGCGACGAACTAGAAAGACGGGGACATATTCTCCGATTTTATGGGATTCTGTATGGTCCCGAGAGAACGTGGCGTCCGAGAGGGACTTCTTTTCATGTTTTCCTTTTCAAGACCACTTTATTCGGTTGCGAAAGAAAAACTCGCCACCAATCTATATGATCAAATTCGGAAAGTTTCGTCATGGATGTGAAAAAGGCCCTATACACATACTCGAAGCATGCATTCGTCAGCCGTAAGTACTGGCGGACCCAAGTTACACGGCACGAAATCCTTCAACGAGTTGAAGATTGGATGCACCAGGAACAAGGACAGGCTGAAGCTGGGGATGTCGTGAACATTATCCTGGGAGGCCACGGTACCAACAAGGGCAAATTTTGTATTGGAGACAGTCTCATTCACTGTAAAGGGTGTAGCTGGGCCGCCTACTTTACATACCAGGATGTTGAAACTAATCAGGGAGTAGAAGGCTGTACGGAGCTGCTGCTCGCTCTCGTGAAGCTCGTCGAGCTCGAATCGCCGTGCCCGCGCGCCCTGCTCGCTCCTCGGTGTTCTCCCCCCGTCCAACGCACTCTCGATGCCGTCGGTTCTCGACCCGAATGGACAGAGTAACGACGGAGGTTCAGCGTCAAGGCCCCGGCTCCTCGTCCGCTTGCGTGTACCCCGTCCAACAGAAGATGCAACCCTGTTATTTTAGATGAAGACAACCTGTCCACAGTCACAGCTCAATCAGGACTGGTTTGTGATTCTGTCAACACCTGACTCCTTTGAGACACATGTCAGAGACCCTCTTATTGTGAAAATGCAATTACATCCACAAACCCAAAAGCTGAACTGTTAAGGCGGCCGCCTACATTCCCCCACAAGGCCAAAAAACCAACACTATCTGCGCTCGGCAGATAGAATCCTGACCCTGCTTAAGTACGCACTGAGGGATCTCGTAAGGCGCTGCCCCATGGAGCTTCTTCCTGGCATCCTTACATTCACCCATATGTCTTCAGGGATCTCCTTTCTGGGTTCAAGAATGATGTCCAAGTCAACGCGATCTCTGGGGGGGTGCTACTCGGGGTTTTTCATCGCCGAACATCGCGCCAAGGGAGCAGGGTTTTAGTAGGACTTTCATGGGAACAGGCTGAGAAGGAATCCGGTCAGGGTGTTTCTGGAAGGGATTTGAAGTCCATGCAAGGATGCTGGTCAACAAAGCCGAAGTTTGAAGCCTGGTTGGCAAACTGTTCAAAGCCAAACGCGACTCAGACACCGTGTCCAACTATGTATGGATAGTTTACACTGAAACCTAAGTAATAATGCAAGGCCAATCTTTAGTGTATACTAAAGCTTGTTGAGGGAATTACTGGACGAGATGATTGACAAAATGCAAGAAAAAAGGTACTAGTCAAGATGGCAAGAGTATTACTCACAGAGTTCAGTGTAAGTAAAAGTAGTGAGCGTCCTTGCGTGTCCTTCGCCTGGTATACTGTTTCAGTCCCTCAATAGACTGCTGTAGACTGCTAGCCTTATTTAGCTGAACAGGTCATGATATGCAGCCTTTCGCCATCTTCATGGATCCTTCATTATTGCGTCTGTCAGATGTCCGATTCTTGTCTCTTGTCTCTGATTCTTTGCAAAATATCCAAAACGCGACCAGAGAAGAAGAAAAAAAGAAAACCTTGCCATCTCACCCATCACATCAGAAGGGAAGGAGAAAGAAGGAACGTAATACAGTACAGTATCTCAGGGTCTTCCCGTGGCGCCTCCGGAGTATCCTTCCGTAACCGGGAATAAGTCTGATATGATTCTCCAGCGTAAGTAAGACCAGTACCAACGCTGATAAATCCTCGTCCAGTCTTCAATCACTATTCCGGTTTCCTTGTCGACCTTCCACCGGTGTTCAGTGGATCGGCATAAGCCAATATGCGCCCATGGCTCATTTCCACTCCACACCCACCATGATGAGAGTGATCCAGAAAAGCTAATCAGTTCCGGGTTTTTCAACCCACTGTGTCTGCTTTTTGAAATCCTCTCTCTCCTTACCAACCATGGATTTGAGGCCAGTTTCTCGCAATTCCGCAAAGAGTGTAAGCGCATCCTCATAGAGATCGTTAGGGGTCCATCCATCCCGAGAAACAATAGATGAAACGGATTCCCAAAAGTCTTGAACATCATTCCACCCTTCACTTTCTTCTGCGTGAATACGAAGCTCATCTTCCGTAAAATGAATAGGGCATGGAAAGTCAAATCCCAGTTCGTTCCAATATCTGCAGCTTAATTAGACCAGGGTCAAGCTCGAGAGCTTCTGGGATATCGAACTCACTTCTCTATTCGGATCAACGATTCTCTTAAAGGCAGGATATCGTCATCCCAAGTATCGCCAGCAAACTGTATTGGATCACACCTCGTTCGACCATGATTAAAACGGATGACTTTGTCCAAAAGAGGCACCTCCCTGGCAATCTGCTTTTCGTAGAGGTAAAGAATTATAGACTTGCTCATCTGTTCCCTTACCCTGCTTTTCGCATCAGGTTCAAGGTCCTTGAAGTTTGCGGGAGCCTTTAAAACAATATCGCCATTATAATCAACCAGCCGCGGATGGCGGGCCTGGAGTATTAAAGGCGCAGTCCAGGTTCCTTGCCAGTCGATCACACTAGAGATATGGCTGTTTTCAACGAAGATATTTGCTGAATGGAGATCCGTATGCCAGAGATGAGGCGCAACAACGTCAGGATCACTTGGAAGGAGGTATGGGGCAACTTCCTGGTACCGACGAAGCAAGGAAATATGACTATTGGGAGAATTTTGTGTTGCAGAGGTCACCAAGGGGTCATCCTGCGGTTTGGGAACCGCAGGCTGCTTTATCCATTCTAACTCTCGATGAGCTATGGAGGCGGCGAAATCCTGGGGACGTTTCCCTTTGAGAAGTGAGGAATTGAGTCGAAAACAAGGAAGAACGGTACCTACATGGTCCGCGGTCTATACCCATCACTGCGCGTTCTTTGTTCCAATATGCCCTCTCCGCAACTGGGCCAATAATGAATCTACTCATCACTGTGTTTTTGACTTCCGCAGGCACATCACCAACGACTTCAGCTGCTGCCGCGCCTGGAATAGCTTGGCTAGCATAGTAAAGATTGCCGTAACTGGGTCCCCATTAGCGATGAAACGTGGGCCAGGCTTGTATCATTGCCATACCAATTGAAAGATACGGAAATCATCTTTTTCTCTAAAGAAATAAGATCTTCCATAATCGTTATCCTTTGTTCAAGAGAAAGGCCATCCCAAATATCTTCCAATTTCTCTCCAGGCGCTTCCTCCATAATTATGTATTCGGATCGAACAGGATTATTCGCATCAGCGCTCCAGGCAAATACCTGGGGGGTAGGGATATCTAAAACGCTGCGTGCCTGGCATCACATTAGAATAAACCAATCTAGATATCTGGAAAGAAGGCATTATTCTTACAAATTCCATCGTTGCCACTTCCGAGGCCGTCGTATAGTGCCGGGGCCCTGCAATAGGGTGAGGAATCCTGGCGATCACATTCATCCCGTTATCCATCGTAAGCTTGAAAGTCTTGTTGAATGAGCCTTCAGCCAGTTTCGCGATTCCAACGCATTTATTCGCTCCGACGCTGCTTGCGGCAACCCTCTCGAGTTCGGGTACGTCGAAGGGGGAAAACCGATCGCGAAGTTGCTGTTCTTCGTCCCAAAGCCAGCGGCCACTGGTGTACCGGAAGAAGTCCATACATGGCCGCCGTGCGCTCGCAGAACTCATTAATCGGGCAGGTGAGTGACGCTTGTAAGTCGCCGAAAAGCGTCCTGGGATTGAGCCCGGTAATAAGAAGTCTCGATGATGGCTTCTTGCAGATGAACTCAAGGATCTAGGTATGCCAGCTGCGAAACGGTGAAATTTACTTGATATCCTCATGTCCAATATCTAGGGAGCTGCGAAAAATTTGAGGAGATGATCTATCTGTTACGTTCATGGCTAGTGGGTGGAAAATAATGGGCGGCAATCCAGAGAGCCCAAGGTGACATATCGGAGAATATTTTCTCTCAGGGGTTGTTGGCATGTCATTCTTGTCGCTCAACACCAGTTTGAACTCGACATTTTTGTTACTTCAACATCACTTAGGAATCCACTCCTACTACAGTTGCGATAGAGAGAAGCTATTTTTTAGATCTACCTTAACTACTATGTTCCCTCTAGTTCTAAGTCCTATCATGCTAATTGGGCCACTGTCTGCTTCCAACTAGGTTCCTGGCGCCCGTCTCAATTATAACCCCAACTCCCAGCTAGCTGTGGAAGCTGAAAAATATAGTTAGAGTAATAATAAGTTCAATGATGAGGGCTATCTATGTCTAGAATACTACTACTTAGCCCACGTAAAGAGTCTAGATGTTATTCCAATCAGATTCGACAGACGTAGTATAATAACAGCACTTAGAGAAGACTTAACGAGACTTATGTCAAATAGACGGGTAGCCCTTTTTGACTCTCTAACTCTACCAGAAAGTTACTAAAGCAGGAACTTCCTAGCCGGTACTGTCAGTATTACTATTCTTCTTCCTATTCTTCCATTATGGAGAGCATTTTCCAGTCTGAGACTATGCATGCTTACCCTGCCTGGGGGCTTCAGGTCAGGTATCTATTGTAAGGCCTGACGAGGCTTGGTACATGAACTAATTAGACCTATAGCAATATAGATGTAAATGAAGCGATGGGACAGATGACGGAGTATGGAGATAGTCATAAAAAGGGAAGTAATAGTAATTACTCTTTCCTTAGGAGTGTCACTACTGGCCTTCTAGTCGGTGTCTGCCAAGACAGTCTTAATCCAATGACATAAACGTACACTCTCCTATAATCCTCCTCTGTACGCTCTTTTTTTTTTTTTATGAACCAATCAGTCAATCGGTGACCAAGTTGTGGGTTCTGGGCGTCAGGCCACCCGCATATCAGGACGGATCTACCCGTTTGGATTGCTAGGGCTACAGCCAGCGTAGACATCTTATGGAGAAGCCTACGCGACAGAGCAATGAGATTGGCAATATCTGCTGACGCCACAGTGGATGGCTAGTATATGCGAGCCACTCATGTCAGGATTAGCCATAAGTAGCAGGGAAGCTCTGGGGCAGGGCTCCACTATCAGACACCCTTTTTTGCCTGAAGGTCAGCTGGGCCAGCTCCATTCACAGACAATTGAACTGAGTGGTGAAAGAGTAGTTAATTGCTAGAGCTAGGGTCCCTCATCTGACCCTTCCTGTTTGATGTCCCTGACATGCTTTGTCATTAGTATGGAGCTCTCCAGCATGTGTGTGAAGAATACCATTTTTCATGAAGGGAGCTACCATTTCTGTGAGAATCATAACTATATAAGTCATGCCGATTTCACCAATATCATTTTATTATTCATCTTTCTTTATCTTTCAAACACTCCCTTCTATGTTTGTTCCTATAAGTGGCATATTGCTGGTTCAATGAGCTCCAGGCATCGCAAAGCTCAAAGCTCTTTCGCCTCTATTGCATGCAAGCCACTGAAGACAAAGCGAAATCAAAGAGCAAGGAAGCCCTAGTTTCAATCAGCATCATGTCCTCCTCTTCCATTTCCAACAACAACAATGAAAACAACAACAATCCAGCAGGTCACTCCACGCCTGGCCTCCCCGTTGACCCTAACACTGTCTTGTTGCATGACGAACTTCCACAGCCTCCACAGCTGGTTGGTCAAAGTGTTCCCAACACGAACAGAAACACTGGTAATGCCAATCGCTCCTTTGACAACCGTCGTCCATGGTCGTTTATCCCGGATCTGGCTCCAGGTCCCAGCAGGGCCCTAGGAGGTCCTATCAATGCTCCTACCTCCTTCGAGCGAAGCCAAGGCTATACCGGGGATTTCGTGAATACTCTTGATGGACGTCGTGGTAGATGCACGTTGTACGAAAGTCTTGTTGATATCGACCACGAATGTGACGTTTGCAATCGGAAGAACATATTCGGGATGGCACGCTGTGCCGACTGTCGTTGGCAGACTTGTCGACCCTGTGTTTTGGAATTGGGACCTAGACATGGCCCTGTTATTACTAGCCGAGTTGAGCAGAATCAAGGTCTGGCGGCTGGCAGCGCCGGTGGTGGTGCTGCCGGCAATACCAACAACCATGACGAAAACAGCCACCATACCAATGACGGCCATTCCGTTATTTCAATCGAAAGCAGCGAGATTCAAGAAATAAGCGAGAACGAAGCTCCCGCAGACGTTCAGGGAGCTGCCCACACTCCCCTGCAGCTCCGCGACCAGGCACAGCGAGAACAAGATGACGAAACCTGGAGCATGCCCAGCGAACAGCCAGCCGGCCAAGTGGGTGCTCCTCACGATGGCAACCCTGGTGCTGCCGCTCCCGACAACCGTCCGCTGAACCCTAACGAACTGCCTCTCTGGATCCTAGCCCATGTTGCTTCTGTTGTGCGCGACCATGAGACCCCGGAGACGATGCAGCAGAACGTTCCGCCGTCTACCATCTATGCAAATGCTGTTGCTCGTGGTAGTGCTTCTCTTCCTCCTTTTGTCACTCGTGCATCGCCCGTGCACTCGGAGGACCTGCAGATGATAGATATTTCGACGATTCATTCAAATTCGCCCCTGAACAACGACAATATCGACGGCGGCCAACCTAGGTCTGGTCGGCGTGCAGATCCTCTTCTCGTCGGCGACTGGTTGGGCACCCAGCGTAACCCTAATGCGCCTGGTTATAACGGGAATTAAAACTCATTATCGGTGATACTTGAGAAGACATGAGTTTTGGAAAGGGAGTTTGGAAAGACATTTCGTGAATCTTTTGGTTTTATCCCGTCAAAAGCTTGGGTTTGCCCCGTGTGAGCATGTCATTTTAGACAAGTTCTTAGACCTGGTGACGACCATGATGCTCAGCATGTATGTGGCGTTTTGGAGATCATACCTTGGAATACCGTGTATCATATTTCTGGAACTTACAGGATAGCAACAGCAAGCTTGACTCAATAGCTTAAGTCCGTCTCAAATCCAGCCCGTAAGTTATCGTGGAACAAAAATGTAGACTTACATAGCAGACAGTGACAACAGCAAGGCCCTATATTGTAACTCCATGGTGTACTAGTTCCCTTCTCCAGGCAACACATCACTTTAGATCATGTATTGAAATTCCTTAAATTCTACTTACATGAATTGTCATGACTAATGACGCAATGCTGTTATATTATACAATCCAGGAAATGCATGCCTGACATAGATGAGCAGAGAGGATATACTAAAACAAATCAGAAAATACCGTTTAGCTAGTCCCATAGTAACTTGAGGAGCCTAAATCATAGTTTTCTGGCGGCATCCGGAACCGTCCGTGAAAGTTGCTGGCCACGGCTCTTCGCCGCCAGCTGTAGCAGCCTGGCCGTTCGGGACGGGTGCCAAACTCGACTGCCAAGAACGAAAACCCAGCTCAGAAGAAACAGACTCCCGGCTTGATGCGCAGAAGCAAGGGGAATCGGGACAAGGTAGAGTAAAGTCGACAGTCCCAGGGCGACCTGAAGGCATGCGAACCCGACCACTCCGTGGACCCCCTTCTTTGCATTGCGCGGGAGAAGATTCTTAACAGCGGCTGACCGCCGGGAGTAGACAGACAATGCCAAGACGCTGGCGAATGTCGTCAGCGCCAGGATGCGGTGGTTGAGTTGAACCAGGGATGGATTTTCGAGACCATTTCTCCACCAGAGGTCGGACCTGTCTTCAAGGCGAGAATATCTCTCGTCGAATAGTTCCGACTTCGGAGGCGCCAAACCGTTACCCATGAAGGGGAACTCGTTGTAAATAAGACCAGCATCCAAACCAGCAACCAAGGCACCAGACATGGAGGTAACAAAGACAAGAAGAGCCAGACCGGCTACTGACCGGCGGAAGGTGTTTAGCTTGGGATTGCGCAGCGTGTCCAGAAGTTTAATTCCAGCTTCTGGGTCAGAGAGAAGCTTGTGGGACCTCAAGATGGCAAGACCGTTCCAGAGCATCGCAACATAAACGGCAAATGCCGCTCCGAGATGCGCCGTCAGCCGATACTGACTCACACGAGGGTGACTGCCTGGCGCGAACAGATCGTCCTTGAGGCCCGATTTGACCATCCACCATCCTAGAAAGCCTTGGAAACCAATTAAACCAGCAATCCCAAAGACGCGCAGAGCCATTGGCTTGGAGATCTTCTTCCGAGCGACAAAGTAGGCAGCCGGGAGCACGAAGGACAAGCCAACAAACCGGCCCCAGAGACGGTGGATCCATTCCATGTAGTAGATCTTTTTGAATTCCGATAGATCCATGTGCGGATTGAGCAGTTGAAACTCGGGCGATTCGCGGTACTTGGCAAATTCAGACTCCCAGTCCGCTGTGTTCATAGGAGGGAGAGAGCCGGTGACGGGTCGCCATTCGGTGATACTCAGTCTACAATCAGCGTCAATGATCAATTTCTAGACAAAATAATTTAGCAGAGCCGAGATATAACAGACCCTGATTCCGTTAGTCGTGTCAATCCGCCAAAAATCACAATACCAAACACGCTGGCCGCGCTCCCCAGTAACCAATAGGCCACGAATTTGTCGCTGACATTAGGCCAGCTAGACTTGGTTGCAGAGGAAACACTCTCAGCTGCATTCGTCGCAGGGGCAGATGAGAGCGGCTTCTTCGAAGTGAAAGAGAAAGCTCGTCTGAATGCTGCGTTCAGGATGGGGGAGCTCGGCTTCCTGGCGTTCTGCGTGAACAGCGGAGAGCGTTTCAAGAAGGACGTGGTGCCATAGTTTTGCTGCTGTAGGCACTGGCGACAGGAGAAGAACTCCTTATAAAACCGGGGAGCAAGGCTCCTGAACATGGGAATCGACCGCGACCCCATTGAAGCCATGGCGACGCGTGCACCCTTCGTACTCCGGGGCAGTCGGAAGGATGAAGAACCGGAGATTAGTCGAAGCTCTCCGCGATCAGCCAACGGGGCCCGGCCAATCGCCATGGCATGATTATTTGAAAATCCACCGCCTTCTGTAAATAGAATAGCGTCTGGGGGACCCTTCGTTCTCAGGCAACAAGGCAACCATTCCATAAACGTCATGATCGTCGGCAAGCTCCAGGCACGACAACAGCCTTGACAACATCAACCACAACACTGCTCTGGCAGGTCCCGGAGCTCGTGCTACGCCATGTCGTATGCAGTCGAGACTAAGAAACGGAAGTTCCACCGCGTCCTCGAGTCCATATCCAAGCCACTGTCCAGCGATGCTGCTGCGAAAGCGGCCAATGTAAGCGCCGCAAAGGAGCGAGACCAACCAGGACCAGAGTGGTCTATTAAAAGGGTTCGTCTGAGCGGTGGACACGATTCGGATCCATTGTCCTTCCGCAAGTCGAATTTGAAAATTACGCGACCTTCCGCTCGTCCGTCCTCACCGTCGTCGATATCTCGTCCGAGCTTTGTGCCCTGGGATCGGGAACGGTTCTTAGAGCGCCTCGAGACTTTTCGTCGGGTGGACAGGTGGTCGTCGAAACCGGCCGCGATAAATGAGGTGCAATGGGCAAAACGTGGGTGGATCTGTACCGATCTGATGCGAGTGTCGTGTGTCGGAGGTTGTGGCGGCTCGGTGGTCGTGAAACTACCGGATGAAATCGACGAACTGGACGGATATGATAGTGACAAAGTGCAAGAGCAGAAAGAAGTCCGTATGTATCTGTATTTATTCGTGTTTTTATTGGTCAGTTGCTAATTTCTTTGCAGGCGCCCAGCTGGTCGAGGAATATCAACGCTTCTTAGTTGAAGGGCATAGAGAGAATTGCCCATGGCGGAGTAAGGGCAGCGACGGTATGTCTCGCGACAATTGATGGATACAGGCCAGTCGCTGACCTGTTTCTTTTTTTTTCTTCTGTAGCTACAATACACCGATTGCCATTGACGAATCCTGACGTGTCCGTCAACAACCTCCGAACACGCTACAAAAACCTCGCAGTGATGAGCGAGCAACTACCGACGGAGAGAGCAATTCAGAAACCCGAAGGCTTTGACCTGGATCGGATCATCAAAATGCTACCTACGGAATGGCTTAGAGAGCCTGAGAAGCCAAGTCAAAAGGAGCCTCGTCCAAAGGAAGCTCCAGATAAGTCGCACCAAGCAGAGCCGCAAGACAAGTCACCAGAGCAGCCTGCACCGGCAGAGCATCCAGAGTCCAGGTCAGACAATACTGAGGGTACGGAGCCTACGGCCGAGAACAAAGCCGAGCCAACGACACAGCCATCGTTGGAATCATCAATTGACCGGTCGGCACTCGCGTTAGCCTCTTTCGGTTGGGACAAAGTATCAGATGGGACGACCGGCTTGGTCGAATGCCATGCATGCTTCCGTCGACTGGGACTTTGGTTGTACAAACCAAAAGACAACGGTGATCCCGCGGTCTACAATGATCTAGATGTGACGGGTGAGCATATGGACTATTGTCCCTGGGTGAGTGGACAGGCGCAGAGCGGTACAGGGAAACCGACAGATAAACCTGAGAACCTTCATAGCGGGTGGGAACTTTTGGCGCAAGCTGTGAGAGTGAAGCATCATCGTAAGCTTCAGTCAACAGCCTCTATGGGTACGCTTCGAACGGATGTTGGAACGACTTCCATCGACGAGTCTGTAGGGGATGAAGAAAGCAGGAAGGCTAGCGATCGGGCATGGTGGGCCAGGATTCGGCGGGTCAAAGAAATGATGAATATCAAGGCACCGAAAGGACACAAACCCACAGGCTCGCGATGAACAAAGCCCTTATTTTAGCTATAGTTTCCTGGCGGATACAGCATAGTTTGCGAAAACTGCTCTCTCTTTCTGGCGTCACGTCCAGGTTATTCCGGTTCATGACTGAAGTCATCGTATATGTTCTCATCAATACGGCTGATCAATAGCCTTATATACTAAAGAGAATGCTCAATACAGTCACTTTTAACATGAAGCTGTGGGCAAGAATAAGGAATAAAGCGAACAGTTCGAAAGGGCCCTCTACCGCTAGTCCCGATTCGGCGAAGGAGACTGCGACCCATGACCGCTAGCCCAAATCCGGCAATGGGCAGTATGATTCACAAATCCCTCAAGGAACAAGCAGAGGCAGATCATGATAGTCTCGGAGACTCGCGGCCTTATTGATCCTGAACAGACAAGCTCGTTGTTCGGTGCTCTGTCTGCGTATTGTTATATGCTCGATAGCCCCTGCCATCTCCCTGGACGACCGCGCCTAGCCCAACATGTACGATCCTGCACGGGACAGTTGGGACCACTTGGTCGTGGAGCAGCGCGACGACCTGCATGAAGGCGAGCGGCCACGGGGCCAGTCCCACGTCGGCGAGTCGGTGGGTTTTCTACTTTCTGTCATGGTTGGCCCTTGTTTATTCTGGCTTTGTGCTCGTCTTCTCCTTTTCACGTTTAGTTTCGTTTTCTTTTTTTGCTTCTCGCTTTCCTTTACTACTGTTGTTCCACCTCGGTTGTCTGTGTTCACCACTCTAATTTCAGAGTGGATCCGACCTTGCAACCTTCTGCAGGACACGACTTTCCCTCGCTCGATTCTGACTGAATCTTCCTACTGACTACCAGACCACTTCCACTAGTTTCCCAATGGCCCCCATCTGAATACGGAAGAGGTGCAACAAGACCTGACACAACCGTCCGCGCGTGTTTCCTCGCCAGATCATCCACGGGAAACCTCGAGACTCGAAGACAAGGCTTTTCACCTTGCCGACAAAGCTCCCATGCCCGCCTCACCTAGCCCTGATACGGCCAAACCAGCTGCGGGAGACGCAGTGGCTGACCGGGAGAAAAAGGATGTCATCACGTCGTCTTCCGCGGTAGCTCAGAATGGCTCTGCTGAAAGCAAGAAAAGACGAGTCGGAGATGATGATGCACCGCCAGAACAGAAAGCTGCCCCCGATCGACCCGTCTCTAAGCGAAAGCGACTAGAGGAACGTCATCAGAGGTTGAAGAGACGCGGAAAGGAGGCACCGTCCGCATATTCGCGACGTGATCCCGCGCCTGATCGAGAACAGCCTCCTAAGAGATCGCCTTCACCGCTACTCTCTAGACGTTCCCCCACTCCGGAAGCGCGTCAGCGAAAACGACCCGGTGGTGGAGCTCGGATGGGACTCGTTGATCGTGAAACAATTCGGCGGAGGCAGCAGGAAAGGGAACGTGTTCAGGCGGAAGACGTTCAACGAGCGCTCCAGGAACGCGGGGTATCGGATGTCGTTCGTCAACATTATAATACCGTACCCGAACGGGGAAAGGAATGGCGCAGGACCGAGAGTAAAATTAAGGGTCTACGCAGTTTCAACAACTGGATTAAGAGCACGATCATTCAGAAATTTTCGCCAGATGAGGCGTTCCTCTCGCAACTTAATGACAACAGAGACTGGTCAGGAGGTACAGGCCCTCTCCCTGCGGAGACGAGTCGACTGTTGATCATGGACCTGGGGTGTGGGAAGGGTGGAGATTTGGGCAAATGGCAGCAGGCTCCTCAGGCGGTCGACCTGTACGTCGGCCTCGATCAAGCTGAAATATCGATTACCCAAGCTAGAGAACGCTACAGCTCGTTGAGGAGCGGGCGAGGACGAGGGCGCCGTCCGCCGATTTTCCATGCCGAATTCTACCCCAAGGACTGCTTCGGAGAGTGGCTGGGGGACATTGGTATTGTCCAGCAAGTTGGTATCGACCCCAACGTCGGTCCTGGTGGTTCCATGGCGAGCTCACGATGGGGCGGAGGGGGTTTCGACGTTGTGTCTTCGATGTTCGCCATACACTATGCGTTCGAAAGCGAGGAGAAAGCACGACAGATGCTCAGGAATGTAGCAGGCAGTCTCAAGAAGGGCGGTCGATTTCTCGGCGTTTGCCCAAACTCAGACGTTATCAGCGCCAAAGTCGTGGAATTCTACGAGAAACGCAGAGAGCGGGAAGCAGCCAAGGAGCGAAGCAATGAAGCTCCCGAGGATGGGGAGGTCGAAGAAGAAGGGAGCGCGAATCCGGAATGGGGAAACAGTATCTACCGCGTGAGATTCTCGACCGCGACATCTGAAGACGGGATTTTCAGACCTCCCTTTGGATGGAAGTACAGCTATTTCATGGAAGAAGCGGTGGAGGAGATCCCTGAATATGTTGTCCCATGGGAAGCTTTTCGAGCGTGAGTGCAACTTCGTCAACACTGGACATCATAGGTTATAGTAGGGGATAGCTGACGCCTTGCATACAGACTGACGGAAGACTACAATCTCGAACTGCAATACCGCAAACCATTCTTAGATGTCTGGGCTGAAGAGAAAGACGATCCCGAACTCGGACCCCTGAGCGAACGCATGGGAGTACGATCACGCGGAGGTGGACCATTACTGATGACCGAGGAGGAAAAGGAAGCAGCCAGTAAGCCTCCATGCTAACCGAGTTCTGAGATCTCGAGACTAACAAGCTAGGCTTCTATCATGCATTCTGCTTCTATAAAGTGTAGCACGCTAGGACGATTCGTCTGGTCAAGCATTGAACTTAGAGCTCCTAATTTCAACCGATATCGTGTAAATTAGGAGATGAAAAGTGCATCCGTAGAATCAATGGGTCTGCGGTTTCATATACGTATTAATATTAATGCCTGAGGCAGAAGGTTCAGACAAAACCCCAAACCGGAATAGCGTACCACCTGTCGCGTCGTCGCGTTTATCGCAATAAAGTAATGACAAGGTCGCATCCTCAACCAAACCAACGCAGCTCAATCTGCAATATCCATCTCCCCACTCAATATGGCCGAGATATCATCATCCCGCCGCCAACTTCACAGTCACAGCGGGCGATCTAGTCACCGTGATCGCACCAGCACCAGCGCAGCCCCCAACCACGCCGACCAACAACCGACCATCCCAACATACGAACCACCCCTCTACCCCCTCAACGCAGGCGGGAAGCACGCCCTCTCCACCCTCCTACAACGACACACCCCTCGGCGCCTCCTAACGCACCTCCAGCATGCATCGGAGAAACTGACCGATTCCGCCGGCGAGGTGAACGAGCGCTTAACGGACGCGAAAGTTCGGTATCAGCGCATGAAGGAGCGGAAAGAGAGCCGACGGAATGCTGGAGCGGATGAAGAAGATGAGAATGACGATCATGAAGATGAGGGGGAAGGGGAGGATGAGACATTGAGGAATCTGGCCGAGACGGAGGAGAGGGTCACGAGCGTCACGGCTCGGTTGGAGGAGAGTATTCGTGCCGCTATCGATGCCGCGGTTAAGGTTGAGGGTTTGAAGGATGCTGTTGCGGAGGTTGTTGAGGAGGAGAAAGGCCAGGGTGAAGATGGTGGTGGGGTTCAGGAGGGACCTGCGAGGAGAGGGAGGAGGCCTGTTACTAGGGCAGTTGGCAATGAGGATGAAGATGATGAAGGCGGCGACGGTGAAGACGGACGGGAACAGTCGCAGACTCAGACTCAGACTCAGACACAAGAGCAGCCAGAAGACCCCGAACACAATCCGCCGTCGACACCTATGTCGCGGAAACTCGACGAAAAACTCGCGCAGAAGTATTCTGCCTGGGACCAACTCTCGCTGACACAACGGTACGTCTCCCAACATACCAATGAATGAATGACACCGATATTGCTACCTATTCTTCTAACAAAAATCAAAATAACCCAGCTACTCCACCCACAACACATACGTAGGCTTCTACCGCATCGTCCACCAAGCCAAATACCCATCCAACGAAATTCCCCCCCTCCCGCACGCCTCAACCTGGTTCTCCCATCTCGAACAGCCAACCGACCCCCAATTACCCACCGGTGTCAGCACCGGCACCCACGCGCACGGAGAACCCGGAACAACATCCTCCTCCTCCGACGACGACGACGACATCGCCATCGAACGCGAGCGCATCTCCCTGAAATGTCCACTTACGCTCCTCCCGTTCCAAGACCCGGTCACCTCGACGAAATGCCCACACAGCTTCGAGAAACAGGCTATCGAGGATATGATCCGGCGGAGTACGATGATGGTGCCTGCTCCGGCGGGACAGGCGCGCGGCAGAGGGAATAATAGACAGCGTGTCCGCGCCGTGAAGTGTCCTGTTTGCACCGTTGAGTTGACCCTGGATGATCTTAGGAGTGATGTGGCGTTGTTGAGACGCGTTAAGAGGGCCGAGGCCGCTTTGCAGCGCGAGGCAGAGGAGGAGTTAACGGGCGGGAAGAGGAGGAGATCCAAGGGCGGGCGGAGGAGTGGGATTACCGTCGCTAGCGATGAGGATGATGAGATAGAAGACGATGACGATGACGACGACGATAGTGAAAGTGACCGTGCTCGCGTCAAGCGGCAACACGTCGATCGTCAGATTCGCATCAAGTCTGAACGGGCCTTCACGCAGGATCCCATGGATGTGGATGAGGAATAGTCACTGGTCGATATTGTGCTCGAAGTCTCTGGCCGTAATTGGCGTCTTTCTGACCAGAATTCGCAGGTTACTCTGTACGTGACTTTTAGGCACAGTTAATGGAAATTCTTGAAAAAAATAAAAAAAAAATAGATCTATATCTATACCTCCGGTCGGCCTGACCGTCGACTAGAAAGGAAAAAGAAGTACTACAGTTAAAACATGAAACGCTGGGTATACCCGACCAGCTGAACAAGCAGGAAAGAATAATAACGAACAGGATACCAGCATTGAAGGAAAACAACACGCAACTAGAGTGCCCTGACCTCGCATATTGGTGGCAACCACAAGACAAAGGGTATTATTCGCCAGCGGGTAATATAACGTATACCTGTGTGCAGGATCACCTCCAGAATGGCAGCATTCCATCGCTGAGGTCGGCATTTGTGGAGCCAACGTGTATCGCTTTGCTGAGGAAGAATCATAATCCGCAAACGAACAAGGTCACTGCTGTAAGCGACACATGCTACCTCGCATCATTGCAGCGAGTCTGGCAGTGGATAAGGATAACAGCAATAGGAAGCATCAGTTGGTTGAGATCCGCAGTCGATATGCTCGGTGCCGCCGCACCAGCCTCGAATTCTTGCAACCTCGATAGCCCCGCATCCACCTAAGTTTAAAATTTCTTTTCGCGTTGGTGAGGTCTTCAGCGAAGGCTTTTACTTCGTGAGGAAATTAAGGTAGTCGGCAACAATGAGGGTCACCATGCTAAACCAATCGGGTTAGTACGCGTGGAAACAAAGCGAAAAAAAAAAGGGGGGGGAAGTGCACGAAGTGGGGGAGACTAACGCATGAGGAGCGATCCGCACATAGTATGTTCCGAAACCGCGGTAGAACCTCAGCCAACCCTCGTCGCGGACAACTTTCCTGGCACAGTCGATGACTCCCTTGTACGGTACTTTACCCGTAGCAGGGTCCTTCTGCTGCTTCTGCAGACGAGTCTTGATGAAGTCAAAGGGCAGGGACAAGAAACTGGCAAAGAAACCAGCGATGGCTGATGCGGCAAAGGTTTGGGAACGGGGAGAGAGCTGAGGAGCGTTCTTTTGTAACTGCGCCTTCGATTCGGAAAAGAAAGCCAGCTGTCCCAGATTCAGAGCCATGGCGCGCACGACCGTTGGCAAAGCACCAGCCCACAGGGCCCCGATGCCCTCAGTCTTCGGGATGCGGACCAAGGCGTCGATGACGGAACGATAGTTGGCGCGAGCCTCTGGCGGCTTCAGACCATCCGACTGCATGCGAACGAGAGCCAGATCAGCTGGATTTCCGATCATCGCGGCGATTCCACCGGCAGTCAGACCAGCTACGGCGCGCTCTGCGAACGAAACACTCCTGTTGGAGGCCTCGGCCTGTTTTTTCAGTGATCCCATAAAGGTGTCGAAAAACCCTAGGCGAGAGGTGGTGTAGACGGCCTGACGGAGCAAACCGGCTGACAGACCAGTGTAAAGATCGAGAACTTTGCCGGAAGCAATGATATTACGGGCCACGCTGAGGCCCGTTGGACGAGGGCCTTCGCGAACACCCTCACCGGCTAATTGCAGTCGCACCTTGATCATATCGACGGGCTGGATCACAACGGTGGCTGTCATGCCTGCCAGTCCACCATTGACGAACGGCAAAGCCGCACGGGCGTAGGGGTGATGCAAGATGCTCTGTGCGGGAGGATTCTGCTGGGTAGCCCCCTCGACAGGAGACTTCTGGGCGGTATTGGCGGCCATTGTTTCGAGAGAGATAGAACAGAGATCGTGTAGGGTTGATTCCTGATTCCTTCAATGGTTAGGACAATGATAGCAGTAGATTGAAGGCGGAAACCACAAAAGGCTGTCTTTTGTTTGTCGGGACGTCCCACTCCCGGAGGAGGTATATAATGCGAGGAAGAGACGGCACACCGGAAATAACAGGAGACCTGGGGAACCTCCGCCAGGTGGCGTTGTGGGTTTAAACAGGAACAAAGATTGCAATGGGGTCGCAGCAGTGCGGAGGTGGAGGGTGGGAGCAAAGCCAAATCTCGATCATGAGATGCCCAAGAGCCAGTGACAGCCAGTCAGAGACACTCGATGACGGACTGGAGGGGGCACGGACAACGGTAGATACGGAAGACAGGAAAAAGGGAGACAGTGGGGGTAAGGAATGTCGCACGAGAGGCAGAGGGTGAGAAGAAGACTGGGAAGAGACAGCGAGGAGGGCTGTTACCTACCTGAGCAGGGCCGGGCTGGTGTAGGGAGGAGTGACGTGAAGCTGCGGGCAGGTGAGCTGGAGGAACCGCGGGAACACGGAGAAGTATAAGGGAAGGAAGAGAACAGGAAGAAGAGGAAGACAAGAAGAATGTCCAGATACTACTAGGTAGGACGACGAGCAAACCCGCGGTCCAGCGGAAGCGAGGTTTCGGCAGTCGCCAGATGGATCTATGCACTCATCTCATTGTTCAGTTACACGGGATGGGTGGTGATACTAATTAATTAGTAGTACTAAGGTAGTAGACTCTCTCGGGGTGGCTTCACTATGGCTCTCCGCAAGCTTTCCACCACCAGCCAGCTGGGAAGAGAGCACACTGCACAGCCATTGGCATTACGAGCATGCACTCGTCAATCCTGGCGGGATAGCCACCTTGCAGACAACCCCGGTTAGTCCTACATTATTGAAATGGTGATAATCAGCGGGTGGCACCGGTTCAAGCAGGAGCCCCAACTGCATGTGTGCTGCCAAACTGCCGAGAATTCAGCGCGACAAGCTCGAAACTCGGCTTTGGAACGTTCCTCGGCGGTGCTGGCCCACTGCCGGCGCTCCATCCCTGCTCCAGGTCACCTCTTTCATCGCCATCTTCTTCCCTCCAGCTTCATCCGTGGGCGGACCGCAGTATCCCGCCCTCCCACCGCAAGCACTGCGACTAGTGGCCTGGAGCCTCCAGCCACGGACTGAAGATCTTACTGGTCTAAATTGCGGGGTACATGGGCCACCACTTCATGCGCCGACGGTCGCTGTGGATGGGGGAGTCTCACGGGAGTCTCACGGCGGGGTGAATGCCAATCAGCTAGAAGCCATTGCTCATTGCGTCGTCTGCAGTCTCCGCCGAGTGACGAGCCAGCTGGCGATGGGGGAGACGGTTGGGGATTGGGGTAATTACAGGGCACTGCATTGCGTCGACGGGCTCTGCGGGGATTGCAGGATTGCAGGATTGGATTGCAGAAGCGTGACGTCGACCTGGCCCAGTCCGGATCGGGGCGGTGCTAGTCTGCATTCGGACTAGCGCGCTGTCACGCCCCCCGCTAACCGGAAGCGGCCGCCCCGCGAGAATCTTCCGCCGGTTTTGGCGCCGAGTTCTCGCCGACAGCGGTATCTCGCCGACACCGGCATCCCGCGCTTGCACGCCAGACTCGTCCGCGGCGTTTCTCTGCTCGCGACGTCGACCGGCCTGTATACGCAGTCGTCGTCCTCAAGAGTCTCAAATCTGACCTCCTGTGCCACCTTCCTCGGCCTGCTGGAGTCTCGTATTGCCCCAGTCCGCTGTATATCCGCCGCCCCTTCCATCCGAACTGCGATTACCGGGGCTATCCCCCTCCCGGACAGAGGACCGTCCTCCGGTCCGAAGCCCAAATCCGAGAATAACCATTAACAAGGACCGCTGTGGCATTTCAGATTAGCATTGTGGAGCGTCCTCAGCCCGTCGAGACATACCCTCCAATGATAGCATTGCCCTTAGACATGCTGTTACTTCATAAGGATCCCAGGGATGGACCCTACCGAGTCCGAGTCTCAAGCCGAGTTCTATCCGTGTCTTATCCATACTTTTTCCGTCCTCTGCTTGACAACAGGACCGCTGCCAAGCCGTTTTTGCACAACATTTCTGAATCTCGGATGTGATGTCTCTGACCATGAATGCTTGCCGAGCCGCTATCCCGCAACGGATGGATATTATGTCGTGGTCCCCCTAGGAGAGAAGTTGCCCCCTCGGTAAACTCTGGACTACCGTCTGTCTGCCCTGCCAGTGAGACGGGAACGTCCATTTCGATGCTTTGATGAAGAACTCCGACGGCTTCGGTTAGCGCTTATCAATTGACGCTCGCCATCAACCAGATCCAGTGGGGTAGACGGCGCTGATCTTATCCGAACGTCATCTTCATAGCTGCATGCATCTTCTGGGGCCCGAGACCCCAGCCTACATGGCCCTTTGATGTTCGGGGAAGACTCTACGCCGAGCATCTCTCTCCGACGGTCCCTTCGCCCAATAACAAGGGGTAATCGTGCTGATTACTGATACGGTTTTTCGGCTGAGCCTGAGCTTTTGCAAGTCTAACGTGTACGCTCCGACTGCGGCAGTTACATGAATGTCAATCAGCACGTCGGTCGCAGCTCGGACGTCCTCAAAAAGACATCGTCCCGACTGCTCCTGTCTGACGATAGCCTCACCGCATCGTAGATATCTGGCTATTGTCCAAGATGTGCCGTTGCGCTATCTGATTGATAAGCCGGCTCAGACTGTTGCCAATAATGTCTTCTAACCTCATGGGAACAAACGAACCACTCATGGACTGACTTCACAGTTTCGTGCGTCAGCCACAATTCAAACAGGTCTCGTTGAAGAAACCCCCTCAGCAGCTGCGCTTCTACTCATGATGACCGAATCTTCCCTATATTCTTGTGGACAAAGGACACCATCCCTTATAAGGTCTAGATAAAGCGCGATACGATGTAGATGAGACTAATGGCACGACATACCGCCGTGGAGCAGAAAAGACAGATTGCAAGCTTTGATGATTCAGTGCTACTCCAGTCACTGTGGACTTCGACTCAATACTCTGGTAATCCAGACGATTTGTTAGTACGTTGGAGTTCACAAAGTCTGAGGAACAGCCGAATGCATTTGTGACGGCATAGTCATCCGAATCGGTGTCCGTAAACATCCATTTCCTGCCTGGCAAACCAGAGTTGAAGGAGGAAAAAGGCACGGAACGTTTAGCTATTGATGCCATTGCGCCGTCGGTGTCGGAACTCACGCGAAAAGGCTGTGCGAGGAGGACTGTAAATGCGGCCTGACGCTCCCACTTGCCCATATACCAATATCTACCTGCTAGAGGATGATAGTATCTGTCGCTAATGCGGAACGGATCATTGCAAGGACAGAACGGTAATAGATCATGTCGGGAGCCTGGCTTCCTGAGTGGAGCACTAACACTGACTTTACCTACGTATAACTTGAAAGAGGTTGACTACTGATAAAACCAGGGCTCAATGCAATTTACAGGGCGTTATCCAACCACGCTGACAGTAGTCCGTCCTGTTAAATAAAGTATCAGAACTAAGCTTCCGAGCTTAACCTTCGCTTGGACCTTCCGCGAGCTTGATCTGAATATGTGGGGATGTAACCCCACCGATCAGCTCACCGGACACTAAAAACATACATATAAAAGCACATCCACGGCAATAGCGCTCTTCTTAATATGAAAGGTCTCTTGCGAAAATGGGCTCGTGGTTACCCGGTGACTGTTCGCTCCCTTCTCTTTCAGTCAGCCTTCGAATTAGCGGGGCGTCCTCGAAGGGATCGTCTCCCAAAGCCAGAGAGATCTCAATCACACTTCTCCAATACTTGTTGTTGGTGCAGGAACCTGGACGCCTCAACAACCCTCCGTCTCGCGACACCGGGGCTCCGCAAATGCAACTGTCTTGGATTCTTATCCGCAGCCCTCGGCGATATCTGTGCGGAATGACGTAAATATAATTGTCTCATTCGGTAAAGCTTTTGTGGTTTTGTAGACTCGCTTATTGGGTAGAGACGCTGGAGAAAGATTACGAGCACACCAGACAGCAAATCCCCCGGGCGAAGATGAGGAGAACTACGTGAACAGTACGCTCTTCGCGGCCCTCACCAGGGGATTCCAAAGAAGATCCCGTTTTCAAACCCTACTTGGAAAAGTGCGGGAGAAGTCATCTTCAGTTTCTCTCCGGGCGGACTGAAAAAGTATCCAGCGGCGCAACTGCAGAATCGCTTTGGAGGGCCGTATAAGGCTATGGATTTTCAGAAGGTGACTGACTGGACAAGTATTCCTGAAGAGTAGGTAGGAGGTACTAGGTGTATTTTGGACTTTATATATATCGTAGGCTGGAAACAGCGCTATGTGCGCCAAACCAGAGACTCTCAGAGTCATAGTATTGATTCAGAGAATGAAATCATGATATCCACAGTCGATTGACCAGAATCGAGTCAAAGGCTATATATATACCGCTATTCATGTACACATAAAGAGACATCCATCATACCCATCAGCAACAATAGATCATAGCCGCATAAGACAAGACACCAAAGTCTGCACCCCCCCCAACCACCCCCTTCCCCGGGTCAGTAATCTTCCCCACAGAATCTTCTCCAGATAGAATTATTACTACGAACGCCTCTCATCCACTCGGGGCATGGAAATCGGACTCAAAGGGCTCCCCAAAGACACATCGGAAGGATGCCGCACCCGTCCAAAACCCGCACCGTCCTCCGACAGCTCCGACAGCGGAGAACTAACATCACTCGCCTGATGGCGATGCAAAGGCGGACGCGCGGGTTGTCGCGAGTCATTCGACGACGACGTATCTGACATCCCCCCAGCGGAACGTTGTGATGATCCGCTCAACACACCAGCAAGAGACCGCGGTTCGTTTGGTCCTGCTGTGGACAGACGGTCGTCGAGGTCGGACCGGGGTACGTTGAATTCCGTTTCCATTTCGGGTCGGCCGAGGCCGATGGGGTTGTTGTCGGCTTAGCAACACGAAGTTAGTTAGGTCACTTGGATTCTAAGACAAATTAAATTCCATGAAGGAACTCAAATACTTACAGGGTAGCTCGTAGATTGCCGATGAAGCAGCCTCTTGCAAGCTCGATTCTCCGGCCCCGGTCGAACTTGCGTCGCCCGGAGTGAGAGGCGAAACGGAAGATTGCGGAGCATGAGATGACCGATCTTGATCTTGATCCTGGGCCTGGCTAGCTGATGTCTGCGACATAGGAGGTGCCGGCGGTGGTGGTGGCGTCTTGCTCATCCAGCTGAAGATGAAATTCGATCCGTTGACGGAACCGGGTACCTCTGGATCACCGATGCTCTTCTGCTTCTTGCGTCGTCGGTAATATAGCCACGCCAAAGCCAGAGCCACTATGAGAATCACACCTAGGACCACGCCGATAATGGCGCCTCCCCAGCCCGGGAATCCGCTGCCGCCGCCTGTCTTTCCTGTTTCTGTAGGTGTGGCCGTCGCCGGCTGTGTGGTGGGGAGATAGGGGTAGTGTGTAGGGACGGTCTTGGTGTATTTGGCGGAAAACACGTCGGCCAGGGCATTATCGTTCCAAGCCCCCGGTTTTGTGGACGTGGCGCTGCCATTGGAACTTGGAAAGTGTCAGCGGCTGGCAAATAGGTCGACAAGTGAAACTACATGGGGGGAGAGAAAACTTACTTTCCTCCAATCTGAGCAGTGACAAGATCCGGGACTGCATAGTCGCTATAAACGACAGGATCATACGAGTCCTGGAAACGTAAAGTATTTAGGTTGAAGACCTGCAGGACGCTCCCTCCCAACGCCTGAGTAGGATTTCCGGCATATGAACCACCCAGGACGAACATCTGATTCGGATACACCTTAATGCATTTATGTCCACTTCTTCCGTGCGTCGCACTGTTCCCAGAGTAGGCCTTGACCCAGATGAACGACGGGATACTCAGAATATAGACGTCGTCACTGGGAGTACTCGTGTCGTTTATGCCGTCATATCCTCCGTAGATATAGATGTTGAACGAGCTACTGTCTGAGGCTGGGGCTACCACAGAGCAGAAGAAGGCCAATTGGGGCGGCGTGTCGCCGGTGGTGTTTTGCGAGTACCTTCAGCCTGAGGTTAACAAGACAGCATCACTAAAGGGTGGGCCGATGGGCTCTTACCACTTTTTGCTCGCGACGTCGTAGACCGAAACTGTGTCCATAAAGCCCGAGCTGATTCGATTCTGCTGAATGTCAGCGTCGCGCCGAATGAGAGCAACTCCGGCTTACATACAATCTGCGTCACATTGTCTGGGGGAGCTGAGTCGCTTGTGAGGACAGTTGCATTCGTTACTCCTCCAATAGCAACCAGGGCACCAGATTGTGAGACAGGGAGCCACGCAAGCTCTCCATTAACCCTGCCGTGAACATCGCTCGGTAGTGTCCGATTTGACCATACGGGCTTCATCTGGGACATATCCACCGTCACCAGGGTGTTGGCAAGTGCAGTTGGGTCATTTAGAGAATCGATCAAGCCCCAATCTGGTCCACGCGCCCCACTGAAGTAGAATCCGAGGTTCTCGCTAGGGGCAGAGGCACCGGCGCCGTTCGTCACGTAGCTGGTGATATTTGGTGGGAGGGACAGTTGACGGGCTCCCGGCTGCCAATTTGCTTCTGAGAATTGTTGGTGAACTTCGTAGCTCAACACCTGGTCGCCTGGTGGAGGATCCTGTCTGTCTGTGTGGAAAGACAACCCTCTTCAATAGCTGTTAGGAGCCAATTCCCGGGCAAATATTACGGGTACCTTTGGTGCAGAGACTCACCCGTATAGGATGAACATATCGTCATTTGCAAGCATCGCGCCATCCTGTGTGTTTGGAGCGATGTTGTTGGCTGCTCCGCCATCAGTAGTAGAGAATTGCCGAAACAGCTTTGTCGTGTTTCCATTCGCGTCGAAGGACTCATTCAAGAAGAGTCTGTAAGTGAGGCCACTGTTGCTATTGACTAGTGTTCTGTCAGTTGCAATGTTGGCCATAGAAGAGCTTGACTACTTGCTGTTGTCAGGGAAGCTGGTTGTTCCGCTAGCATCGGTTCTTGAGCAAGGTCAGCTACTACTTCAAAACAAAGCTTGAAACTAGATGCTCATCGCTTGGGACGACATACTGATTCCATGTTATAGCACCCCCATCCAGGTAAATCGCGTCCTGAACAATGTTTGCTGCACCATCATCCGTCAGCAAGCAGCTTCGCTAAAGGGCCCCCCTTTGTCAAAGTCGACTCACCTCGCAATCGATCCCAGCTATTTATCGAGAGTGTCGCATCTGCTGAGACATCACTTCCAACAACCCACAGTAGCACCGAAGCTGCAGCATTCAGAAAAACTCGCCGACGCATAATTGAAGTTCTGTTCTTCGATCCTGAAGCACAATCGAACTAGAAGAAAACTGCCATTGCCAGCCTCTGTCCAAAGTCCAGCCACCAAAATCTCCAGCTCTTGATTATCCAATAGACAGACTCCTGTTTGTGGTTGCGCCTTGTCTCAGTGTTGACACGAGTGAAAGAGAACTGCGATTTGCTTGCCTTTTCAGCTGCTGATTCCCAAGCCCGTATGTGCGCCACGGCGAGGCGGAGCAGCGACTCCTTGGAGCCGTATGGAAATCTAATCTTCGACCGGACGAGCTGTCACTTCGGAAAGAATCGCATTCTCTGGTCTGCAGCGAGCCTCAAGGAACTAAAATAGGATTCTGACACGAACCTCAGGTCCAGCATCAAGTGACAGATGCACTGAATCCTTTAGGTTAGGAAAGTAAGCATCCTCAGAGGGCCGATCAGACTTCGCGGGTCGAGAGAGTAATACGACAAGGCTGACGGAGTTTTGACTGCGTGCATCGCCAGCGTGCGCAAGTAAGACACCGGCACTGGATATGGAGTCGAATAACTGTCACCAGTCATCGCTTCCTACAGACCCCGCAACACGAGTGATCAAACATTGGCGATGTCCACGAGCGAATCCGCAAGCGCAGTTTGAATGACCGTGCATGACAGGTGGGCCGAGACCTGCATGCATTCAGGCCAGATTCGATGGCATTGGCCATGGGGCGACAGAGGGACAAAGAAAGGAAGGCCGATCGAGCGCCGCGTGTTGCGATGGGTCTTCGTGCCGGGTAAGCTTCCACGTTAGATGAAGATTTAGACTTTGCTAGTCGAGATATCATCTCGGTTGCGCCTCTGCGCTGTGCTACTCAGCCCGTTATCCCGCGTCGTCGACTGCAGCCAGTTCTACTAGAGTGCTTACTGGCTACTAGTATTCGCAGTTTGAAGCGCCAAGTCTTCAGAGTCGCGATTGTGAGGCTCTTCTGGAAGACAAGAATAATTACGACCGACTGTTCCGACCTGCGTCCAGAGGAGCGAGCCGAACTCGAGTACGATCTTCGAGGACGTGCAGCACATCATCCCTTGTCCTGCAAGGCCCCCGCTTCAAGCTTGGCCCAAAACCCGAAAAGAGCGGGAAGAGCGCCCACAATGAATGACAATAATAGACGACAAAGGAAGTACACAAAGCGAGAAGTGGAGCACATGTTGTGTCGATCATCCTTGCCTGCCGTCAAGAGCTGCTGGAGTTGTATCCCGGGCACCTCCTCGCTCCTGGAAGAAGGCACACTGCGTTACGATGCCACCCAACGACGCAAACGGACAGCGAGGGGCACTGCTGCCTATTTTTATTTCTTCTGTTTTTGTAAGTGCGCCACGTCGGGGCCAAAGGCTTGGGAAAAGCTGCACCGTGGTCGACTCGGGCTTCAGTTGTCGCGATGACAACACCGCCATTGTTCATTATTATACTTTTTTTTTCCTCTCCCCATCTTACGGTCTCCGGCTTGTGGTCCACCGGCTAGCTGGTCTCTCCACAGCCAAGTCTTCCACTGGACGGTGCATCCGACGCACCATGCTGAATCGTCCCTCGATCAATGGCTTACGCCAGCATACCGCTGCTTACTATCGGCCAGACTCACCCCTCCAGACTCGCGAAAAAAGACCAGGTCTGTGCTGGGTGTTCCAATTTAGCATTTTTATTATGAGCTGCGCCCATGGAGAATAATAATAACGATAAATTATTGGTTTGGACGAGGAGGGCTCGTCGGATGTACTTAGGTACCTGGGAAGGGCGAGGCTCTGACTGCACGCATCGGCTCAGGAACAGCCCCAGCCTTCTTTGAGCCTCGTCTTCGGCGTACCAGGAAGAGAGATGATATTGTCCCGGCAATCCTTTCCAGTGCGACAGTTCTGCGCTCCCGACATTGTATCCCGGGTTCCTGTGAGAACCTAGCTTCTCCTTCCCTCCTCCCATGATTCTAAGTACACTCTTGAGAAGCATTAGTAGTACAAATCCGATCCTAGTCCTTCTCAGAGGACTCTCCTCGGGGTGACTGCCGCCATGCTCCCCAATTGGCGTATTTGGGCTCTGGCGATTGCTTCGCTGCCCTTTGCAAGAGCCGCATATAACAATGGAACGGATTCGTCTGGCGCAACGACGACGGTGACGGTATCTGAGACGACTACTGTGACTGTCCAGCCAACCTGCGCCCAAACTCCTTCAGGCTCGTCGAAGGAGACAGCGACAGTCACCGTGACTGTTCAACCAAGCTCGGGGCCAGCTGCGCCCGCCTCAACGGTCACTGTGACTGTCCAGCCGAGTTCCAGACCAGCTGCACCAGCATCAACCGTTACCGTGACGTCGGTATGTTGCCGCGATGTCGAAGTAACTAGATCAATTGCTGACAATTCTAGATTCACACTGTTTCCGCATCTGAACAAGGATCTGCTTCTGTAAGAGCTGGATATTTAAGCCTTCTTATTCACTCTCAGTGTTCTAATGTCTCTGTACAGGTCGCACCGCAGGCCGCTCCCCAGACATGCTCGACAGTGACTGTCTCTGCGCCATGTCCTGCAGCTTCTTCAGCCGAGCCGCCTGCTTCATCGCCTGCACCGACCTTGCCACCTGCCATTGAAGCAGCTTCCATAACGTCTGCCGCTGTGGCCTCCGTTTCATCTTCTACAGTCGCTACAAGGCCGGGGCCAGACGGGTGCGTAATAATCATCATCAACATTATAGAAATTTGGATTGAGCTCGGCGGCACCCAAACGGTCACTATCACCAAACCGACGACTATCACCGTGCCAACTACAATCTCCGGTCCAACAGTGTCTGGTCCAACAGTGACTGTGACCGATGTGACTACTGCGCCAGGCACATCAGTTACTGTCACGGTCACGGACGAAACCACTATTCCTGGAAACACAACCACTGTCACCAAGGAGACCACTTTGTCAGGCTCAACTGGTACAGTTACTTTAACGGAGATATCAACACTACCCGGCGAGACAATTATCACCACAAGGCTGTCCACTATCACTGAGGAGACAACCATTCCCCAGGGAACAGTCACGATTACTGACAACACCACTATCCCTGGAGGAACAGTTACCGTCACTGATAAAACAACCATCCCAGGCGGAACGGTGACAATTACTGACAACACCACTATCTCTGGAGGAACAGTTACAGTCACTGATGAAATAACTATCCCAGGGGGAACAGTTACGATCACTGACGAGACAACCATCCCTAGAGGAACAATTACGATCACTGATGAGACAACCATTCCTCTGGGAACAGTCACGATTACTGACGAGACCACTCTCCCTAGAGGGACAGTTACGGTTACTGATGAAACAACTATACCGGGGGGTACCGTGACTACTACTGACGAGACAACTATACCTGGAAGCACGGTTACCATCACTGATGAGACGACTATTCCTGGAAACACTACGACCATCACTCGGGAGACCACCTTGCCTGGATCAACAGGGACAATTACTATAACTGAGATATCAACATTCCCAGCCGAAATAATTACCACCACAAAGTTGTCCACTATCACCGATGAGACGACCATTCCTGGAGAGATAGTTACCGTTACTAATGAGACAACTGTCCCTGGAGGAACGGTTACTATTCCAGGAAAGACAGCTACCATCACTGATGTGATAACTATTCCTGGAAATATAACCACCATAACTAGGGAGACTACTCTGCCTGGATCAACAGGTACAGTTACTATCACAGAAGTATCTACTTTGCCTGGTGAGACAATTACAACCACAAAGCTGTCCACGATCACTGATGAAACAACTATTCCTGGAGGCACTGTTACGCTTCCTGGAGGAACTGTTACGCTTCCTGGAGAAACTCAGACCATAACTGATGTGATCACTATTCCTGGAGAGGTAACCACAATCACGCGAGAGACTACTCTACCTGGTTCAACGGGCACAGTTACCCTCACAGAAGTTTCTACTCTTCCTGGTCAGACGATTACAACCACAAGGTTATCAACGATCACTGATGGAACAACTCTCCCTGGAGGAACCATTACCCTCCCCAGAGAAACTCAGACTGTAACTGATGTGATCACTATTCCTGGAGAGATAACCACAATTACACGACAGACTACCCTACCTGGTTCAACAGGCACAGTTACCCTCACAGAAGTTTCTACTCTTCCTGGTCAGACGATTACAACCACAAGGTTATCAACGATCACTGATGGAACAACTCTCCCTGGAGGAACCATTACCCTCCCCAGAGAAACTCAGACTGTAACTGATGTGATCACTATTCCTGGAGAGATAACCACAATTACACGACAGACTACCCTACCTGGTTCAACAGGCACAGTTACCCTCACAGAAGTTTCTACTCTTCCTGGTCAGACGATTACAACCACAAGGTTATCCACAATCACCGATGAAACAACTATTCCTGGAGGAACAGTTACTCTCCCTGGGGAAACTGGCACCGTCACTGATGTGACAACTTTCCCTGGTTCAACAACTACTCTTCCAGGATTGCATATCACGGTTACTGTTGTAATTACGCTGCCTGGAAAGACTTCAACAGTCACCAGAACGACTACCCTACCAGGGAACACAGGCACAGTTACCCTGACTGAGACGACAACCTTGCCTGGGGAAACTACTACTACAACCAGTATTTCTACTCGCCCTGGACAGACAATCACCCTTCCACCTTCGACAATAGAAGAGACTCGGACAGTCACCATTACTGATGAGACAACTCTTCCTGGAGAGACGAACACAGTAACAGCTCCAGGCGAGACAGAGACAGTAACCATTCCGGGCGGGACAGACACGGTAACCGCTCCAGGAGAGACAAACACGGTCACTGCCCCTGGCAGCACAGTCACAATTCCACCAAGCTCCCGTACGATCACTTTGCCTGGCACTACTGTGGTTTCTACCATTCCCGGTACCACTAGGATTGTGACCCTTCCTGGCACCACGCAGACGATCACTACGACCACTGTCCAAGTGATTACTCTGCCAGGGACTACAGTCACCACTGTGAGCAGTGTCCCGCCAAGTATAATTACAATTCCTCCAGTCACATCTACATTGCCGGGATCCACAATCACAACGACCGTCCTTGTTCCTCCCAGGACGGTGACACTCCCGGGGTCTGTAACGACCCTTCCACCATCCGTGGTGACATCTACGATCACTCAGCCTCCAAGCGCAACGACACTCCCTGGAAGCACATCGATGATTCCAGCGTCCACGGTTTCGACTGTGATTATCCTACCAGGCAGTCTTTCTACGATCACTGCAACCACCATTATCACCGCGCCTATGACGGCCCCTGGTAAGTCGAAAGCAGGAACTCATTGGGCGATATTGCGCTGTATGCTGATGATTATAACCGTAGTAACTGAGAGCTCTGCTACCACGGCGAGCGCAACGGCAAGCACGACTGCCACAGAGTCGGTGTCTATATCGTTCTGCCCCAGTCTCACACTCAATCCGACATATACTCCGGCGGCACCGGTACCGTCGGATTACCTATGGGGATGTCCGCCTGGCTCCCTTTGCCATCCTCGAAGAACCACTAACTGTAATTTTGATATAAATCCACCGAGCGACTCGTTCTATTGCAGCCCGGATGAATGCATACCGACCCCACCGCTTCTACCGCTCCAGAATGAGACGAGTCCTAAGTTCAATGTATCTCCAGGATACTTCAATCTGAACCCTGAAGGGTTCAGTCTCAATTCCAGCATCTTCAGCTTCCCGGTGGGCAACGAAGTCAAGACAGGAAAGCGGAGACGTTCGCTCTCAAGTTGGAATTTGTTATTCTTCCAAAGGGCGTCGGTCTTAGATTTCGCTCCGCAGTGTTACAAGACGTGCAATCAGATGCAGCTTGAAGCGCAGAACGTTGGGAAGGTCCCTAGTGTACTGTGTCGGCCGGGCTCTTCGTTCCTGGCTTACGTCGGCAGGTGTCAGAGCTGTCTGAACGCAAACGCAGATGATGTCAGTCAAACCCCTAGCACTCTACCCAATTTCCTGGTGTGGCTGTCGTATTGCCAGACATCGGGAGGCGGAAGCTCTGTGTCGACGGCATTGGCGGATACGGCGTCGTCCTCCATATCGACTTCCTCTAGTTCGACTGAAACAAATCCCACTACGACTTCGAGTTCGTCCAGTACAACTAGCGAGTCGACTACCTCTTCTAGCCCGAGCTCTACGTCTGGTTCAACAACTAGCTCGACCTCAGAACCAACGAGCTTGGCCACCTCGACTCTTACCTCGACTTCAGTCACATCCGAGACTTCCACTTCAAGTCCGACTCCAAGCTCGACAACTGAAAGTGCTACTTCAAGCACCTCCTCAACGTCGACTTCGAGTACGTCTACATCTTCGTCCATTCCAACTTCTAGCTCCACGTCAGGTGCTTCCACCAACTCAGAACGCATAACCACCACGAGCTCAAGCACTGGCAGCAGCGTCTCTACAACTTCGTCTCCCGCCTCATCCAGCAGCGTCACGAATATAAACCCAGGCGGCCCAATATCTTCGACCGCCGAAAGTTCCAGCACCAGCCTGCCAACAGAAATTTCAAGCACGCCAAGTGCTACAGGCACGGGTGGAGGCGGGGGTGGAAGCGGCCCAGGCGCCTCAACGTCGACTCCAACGCTAAGCGTCAGCACGACTACTGGAGCGAGTACAAGTACAGGTACCAGTACAGGTACAAGCACTGGTACAAGCACTGGCTCGGGAACAAGCAGCACTCCACCACTCTTCACCGGAGGAGCGGCACGAGCCATGACCCAGATTCCACGAGGCCGAGCACTGGCGTTCTGCGGTATCCTAGGACTGTTGAATTTGATAGTCTGAGACGAAGCACAAGCCAAGTACAATTGCAACTGCATTGCCAGCGACGAACAAAAGACATGACCAGATTGATAATGATAATGTAACATGAGCATTACACGATATATAGCATGGTCATTGATTTCGGTTTTTTTTTCTGTGTGTGTGTGTGTTGGGACTAACTGACTGACTCAAGTCATATTACCGAGCCAGGCTGTATTGCAGTTTGGGTCGAAGTCTTTGAAGTTGAGAACGCTTATTTTCCTCTATTCAGCATATACTATCTGTTTGATTATGGCATGTTGGAGCGTCACTGATGCTTATGTTTGTCTCGTTATGTTTATACCTCGTTCATGTCCGTTGCATGTTGACATGATAATAATGAGTTCCGACTGTTACGCTCCTTATGAAACTAAGATGAATCGTTTGTGATGTACTATGATCATAATATTATTTCAAAGTTTGCCATTCAATTGTACCCCCGCAAACCTATCCAACCTCAACGCTGAAGGAATAATGAATGGGTGGATCAGGTTTCATGGTTTCATTGTTGCATCATCAGATGCCGCCAAATTAAGGAGATCCACGCGCCAGGGTAGGGATGGTTCTACCATGTCAGCAGGGCGGCTGTTCTGTGATAGCCTAATTGGGTGATAACAAGCGCCTTCATCACATGACCGCATGTTGCTCTTCTCGTCCTTGAGCTGCCATCAAGTCAACAACCCCCTTCCTCCATTGCGGCGTGGATAGGGAGTGCACAACATCATAGGCATCTTCTCCCATGCATTACGAGTGTCCTCAAGACTACCCTTTCGCCTCGTTCACCCGCTCCCCATGGGCTCATCCCACAGCAAGGCCCATTTGACAACTAGCAAGACAGTGAGAGCTGCATTGCCCAGATTGAAAGGCAAGTCTTACACTATACTTACCAGCTGCCAGCTCTTGTCCTTGCTAACGAGCTTCTTCTTATGTCTCACAACAGGCGAAGACCCTTACGCCTACACCGACGGCCACTGGCTCCACCGCGACAAGGAACAACGCCAAGCTCGCCAGCTTGACTTCAATTTTCCCAGATTGAGCCAGATTGCACTTGATGCCGTCAAGGGTGCCACAAGAGTCGTCAGCTATGAGAAGAAGGAGGGTGGATACAACCGCGTCTTCGTTTTTAAACTTGACACTGGCGATCATGTCGTGGCTAAGATCCCAACGCTGGTCGCTGGTGCGCCGCGATTGACCGTCAACTCAGAGGTTGCCACTGTTGAGTACTGTAAGTGCGCATTATGGTTATGAGGTTGTGAGGATGTCATTAATATAATATGCAGTGAAATCCAAGCTGCCAGACGTTCCCATCCCAGACATCCTGGCATGGAGCGATGACCCATCGAATCCGGCAGGGACCGAGTACATCGTCCAAAAGCATGCTGAGGGCGTGCTGCTGCATGAGCGCTGGCCTCTGATGAACACCGTTGAGCATCTGGACTGCACCCAGGCGCTGGTGAAATTTACCCAAAAGCTGATGTCTCTTGACTTTCCTGCTTTTGGGAATATTTATTATACCGCCGCGCCCATTGACGAGAAGCTCAAGGTGCCACTTGATTCCGAGGGCAGGTTCTGCATTGGTCCCAATTGCTCCCCCCTGTTCTACAACCGTGGTCTCGGAGAGAAGGAATTGTATCAGAACGAGGGTAGCAAGAATAGAGGTCCATGTATCAGCATTTTGACCTTGCAGTTTTTGACAACCTTCCGCTAATCCGTAACAGGGACAACCCTGGCTGAATATGTATCTGGATTATGTGATACAGCCTTGTCCCGGATACCCCCAAAGGCCCCCGAGAACGACCGTCTCCCTTATCGAGGCACGGTGGAAGAACATCGCCGAATTGTCGAGACCTGTCGTGAAACCATGAGGCTTCTCACGGAGGATGAGCGCCTTATTCTGTCATCCGTCCCCACTCTCATGCACCCAGACTACAACAAGCGAAATATCTTCATTTCTCCAGACGATCCGAAGAAAATCACCGCGCTGATCGACTGGCAGCTGACCGGTATCGAGCCGGCCTTTTGGTATCTCCACCAAGACCCAGACTTTGCCCTCAAACCGCCCGACACGGATCCTGAAGAGCCGATCCCCGGCGAGGGTCCTCTTTCAGAAGAAGAAAAGAAAGCACGTAAGAAGCAACGCAAGGACATGTCTATCTGCTACCGAATGTACGATATAATCCTCCGAAATGAAATCCCAAAGACCCACGCCCCCAAACGCCTGGACCCTGCCTTCTTCCGTATCTTCCACTACTGCTTTTTGACCTGGCGCGACGGAATCCCGGCCATTTGTCAGGAACTCCTCGACCTCCGCTCTTTCTGGGATGTCGCCAATCTACCGGGTAAATGCCCGTACCAGCCCAGCAAGGCCGAGTTGGATCTGCAGAAGCAGCAGTGGGAAGATTTTGAAAGCCGGGAGAGACTGAAAGACTGGCTGAAGGAGTCAATGCACACAACATCTGACGGCTGGTTCCCGGCTGACAGCAAGTTGTGGGCAGCGGCGCAGGAAATGAACAGAGAGGCCTATCATCAGTGGATGGAGTCAGCACAGCAGTCCGGTGAAGGGATGACACCAGCCAAGGCTGATGCTCTATGGCCATTTGACAGTAGATGAACCAGTCATCTCTAGCAAAGTAATATGAAGTGCAAAATGTTAATAAAGAAAGTCTCCACAGCATAGTTGTATTCCTCCATGAGTCCGATTCTCATCTCACACAGGTCCCTAGTTAATTATCTAAGATATGCTTAGTGTTCTGGGCAAGGTCTCATGGGAGGATAATAAAAAGTGGGTCATCAACAATCCCCGCATTTATTTGTCAACCTTAGCTATGTCCTGGGTCCTGGGTCGGGTCGACCTTGCAAGTTCCCCTTAATTGTTGTTGATCATTTTGTTGGTCTTCTCTCTGTGTACAATCTAGCAATGTCTTCCCATGAATTTTCAAATTCCGCATTGATAGAGCTTTGCCGTTCTTGTCCTGAATCTCAGCTCCTAGGAGGCTCAAAATATGGCAATCGCGTCGTCAAAGTATCCGATAATTTAGTCGTGAAGTTCGGCGCGGGTGTCTCCTCTCACGAGGCGATGAACCAAACGAAAGCACGAGAGCTCGTTGATTCTTGTATAGTTCAAATTCCTCGAGTGCACCGGGTTTTCAATGACGACGCGGGTTGGGGATACATCTTAATGGACTTCATGAAAGGAAAAATGATTGATTCCGTTAGTGAACACCATGGAGAGAAAATTGCAAGTGTTCTACGGCATTTTAGCTCTATCACCGCAAGTATGCCTGGTAACTTGAGTGGCGGCCCTTCAACGGGCCTCCTTTGGCCTGATACGGATGACTTGACCATCACAAATACCTCACAGATCGAAGAGTGGTTTAATAGCCGACTCTTTGAGGGCCAAGGTCGAGTTACTTTTCAACCCTGCGACTTCGTGCTTTGTCACTTGGACATTGCCCCAAGGAATATTATTTGGACAGATGACAATAATATCTGTCTGTTAGACTGGGCGTCAGCAGGATTTTATCCTAGGATATTTGAACACATCAGTCAGTGCATTAAAGAGGAGGCTTTTAATAGCATGGTTATACGTGCCATGGGTCCAATCTCGAAGCTTGAGATGGAGCAAAAAGAGAGACTTTGCCAGGCGATATATAATAGTCAGAGGTTCCTGTTGTAAGTCTCGTGCATTTATCGTGAAAATGTCGCTAAAAAGTAAAACAGTCGTCAACTCGACCCTGATGAAGAAGCCCTGTATAAGGGAAAGACCGACCGTATATTTCCTCTACCTCCAACTCCACCTCCACCCCCGACTGTCGGACTGCTTCAAATATAAGGCCGATCCCATTGATCAGCTACCGTCGAGTCCTTCAGAATATAAAAAGCTCTTGACTGAGCAGGTCCACCGAGCTATTGATCTCGACAAATATGTGCTGTCTGTGATTATTTGATCCACCACTAAGAGTCGAAGGTGGTCAGACCATAAGTCTTGTTTTTACTATATCGCTGTATGTAGAAGATTGTGGACAGGCAAAGCTCACTATTGTATATGACATTATCGAAGTATTATGCTACTAGTCCCTGGCAGTCGGTCCTTGAGAATAGAAGTGTTAACTTATTGGTGAGAACCATTTTGCCCACAGCAATGGCTGTAACAATAAAAGAACTCAATCACCATGGTATGGTCTCTGCCGTTGTGCTGGCAGATTTGGAGCTTCGCTATCTGTACCTGTAGAGAACAACAAAAAGGCGAGAGAAAGAAAAGCAATGGTATATATTCCTGTTCATGATCTTCAATCGGTTGGCCGCCTCTCCGAAATTTCTTTTTGGTGGTATTCCAGGGTGAACCTTTTACTAGTGATGTGAGATACAGATTGAATCTTTTATAAGCCTTCGGAAGTCAACAGGCTACCGGTAAGAGGTGTCCACTTGGCATGATGTTGGCGCCGTCCTGATTTTCTCTCTTCCATGAGTATCCGGAAAGCTTATGATTATGGAGATCAAGCGCAGCATGGTTTCCTACTTGAATTATGAACAAGTTGTGCTTGATTAGATGGAAAAGAATGGAGGATCTCCAGTAGAGGGCCCTAAATTTGTTTTGTCACATTTTATTTCATTGCATTTCATTTCATCCTAGTGCTAACCCGATATAACTAGATTCCCAAGCATGTACGCCAACTTAAGGCATAGTGGAATTGATGGCACTCTGATATTTATCCCAACTGGCTGAGTGTGATGGAAAGTCAACTTCAGTTATAGGCAGGAGCAGAAGAGACCTGCAGGAAAAGCTCCAGCTAAAGTCAAACTGAAAGAAATCCACAGTATCTGGTTACATGAGAGCTAACCAGCTAACATAATGCCAAGGCATGGAAGTTTTTCCACAAGGATTCTCCACTGGTCCGCGGCCCTTCCATTTCCCTATATAGCAATTTCCTGTACGACGTGGATGGTATTTCGAGAATGAAGACTCGTAATTTCTTCAAATGAGACGGTCTTCCACATATATCAGAGGCATTTGATTGGTATCACTGGGCCCAAAAGCGATGACTGTGCCACGGCCTGCGAAGTTCTGATATGTCGGTACAGTGTACGTTCGAACGGTTGGACTGAGTCCCAACTGCCGTAGCGAAGAAGACATGATATCTCTCTGTGTTGGTAGCGCCACAGCTCCGTTGTACATGGCACAGACGACAACTCCCTGAGACGAAGGAAAGAAAGAACTGTTCTGCTGGAATAGATTTGCAACTTGGCCCATAAATGTTTGAGCTTGTCTGTCACCCGCATATGGGTCTGTTGCGGCCTCGCTTGGCAGTGGTGGAATGTGCGCGAGAATAGCCCCGTAGACTGATGCTATAACCACAACGGAGCAGGACCCAAGGTGTTCGGTTGCAATGGCACTTGAGTTCTGAAAAGAAACGAACATGACTCTACCCATGGGCACAAGGGTAGCATGTCGGCGCCATTGATCCAGAAGGCCAGTCGACATCGTGTAGTGAATGGAGATTATTTAGCGAAACGAAGCGAAGCTTGAGTGCAAGTGAACAGATCGATTGCGGAAGAGGTGCATGGTTTTCTTCTCGGTCAAGGGACATGTGAGGCTACTTATTTATAGAATTACACAGCGCGTAAGCTAGGAAAGAAGACGATGTGGAGATGGAGAAGGTATCGAATGAAATTATCAAAAGAAAATACTATTTATACATAGCATAAGAAAAAGACAGAACCAAAATTCGATAGCTAGTTCCAGGACCGCCTTGAGCAAGTGATCTCTCCCACATAAGCTGGGCGGCTAAGTAGTGGTAGCCAAAGCGCCAATCTATTTTGATCCCCAGTCTCAACGCCCTCAAGAACGATAAGACGCACAATATTATGCAGGCTAATACGAATGTGGTATTTTACGGTTTCTGCACTCTGTTCCTGGATAAATCAGCGGTTAGCAGTGATGATCCAAAGGGTCGCAACTTGCAAGGTCGGTCCTGTGACATCAAAGATACTAATTTAAAGACCAGTCCCCGCCCATCACCAACCTTAATTTTTCACTTTTGTAACAACTGCCAGTGACCCGCATTGGCTCTATCCTACGCTTCCACAAGTTCCCTTCATCATGGAAGTCCAGTCTCCGTCAAATGGATCTCCTTTTGCTTTCACGCAATTACCTCGGATTCCAATTCGCTCGCCCATTGAGGTCATCGAAAATTTGCGGTCTTTGTATATTGAGAAACAAATTGAAAAGTTCCGAGATGTGCTAGACTCCCTTCGCTTCAACATTCGCTTCGACATACGCGACTTGGATACAATCATGATTGATGCGATCAGACAAGATGATACACAATTCACCATGGAACTTCTTTGCCATGGACTGCCCCTGGCCCCTGACTACGCCTTGGAAGCAACAAAGTCGAACGCAAAGAAGGTTCTTGAAAAGTTTTTCGAGAAAGGTTGGGATATCAACAGACCAATAAGTGAAGCTCAGCCGCCGGTACTCAGGTGAATATAAGATCAAGAAAATTGTAATCCAATTTAGCTAAATCCTGTCTAGTTTTGTGACCCAGGATCGGGACATGATGATCTGGCTTCTGGATCATGGAGCGAATCCGGACCAAAGATGCGAGATCGATTTGACTCCACTTTCATACGCTGTTAAGTATGCTCCGGTTTCAAACATTGAGCTGTTGCTGGGCTGCGGAGGCCATACCCAACATGGCCAGCTGCTTTTCCATGCGCTCGACCGTAAATCAGAAATCATCGAAGTTCTGCAGCTTCTTCTCAGAGAAGGTGCTTCGCTCAATGCCAAGATGTATGAGAATCATTATCCTTCTTGGAGGCTTTACTTCTTTATGGGACTTGGTACTGTTTTACATAAGGCGGCGGAGCTTGGAAATGTCGAAGCTGTTAGCTTTTTGATTCGTGAAGGCATAGACGTGAGCATAAAAGATGCAAATGGTCGCACTGCTTTGGAGTGTGCCAGGATGCTCAACAAAGTTGAAGTTGTGAAAGCAATTGAGGACACACTTGGTTCATTGAAGCTTGGCTATTAGACACAAAATGCAGCTGTTTGGGCCTGATTCTCATCAATGTGCAGGAAATAGCAAAAATAAGGATCTCTGTGCTTTCACATATGAGCCGCACCAAATCAGACGCCCCTTTGCTTTGAGGATATGCATTAAAACCTTCAACGGTGCCGACAATCTCGTTGACTTTGCGAAGTAGCATGTCCAGTCCCAAGTTGAGAGGACAGGAGGCCGCTTGGCAGCTGTGCTTTAGGTTCGGCTTTATTGGCGAAATACGCAGTGCAATTCCGTCCGCAGAACAGCATTTTACCATCTATGTACCCTCATAACTAAAAAGACAGCAAGCAATCAGGGAGGAAGGAGTGGTGTGCGCCACACTGTGCTGGAATAGGGGGTCATCGTTCAGATAACAGAGCATCAGAGGATTGCTGACGGTCACAACATATACTGCATTTACTGATATGATGGTTAGCAGGCAACTGAAAAGGGCTACTTTGGCAGCCATTTTTGACATCCCTCTAGCCAATCTGCCAACTTGGCTGCCATGACTGGCAGTCTACCTCTGGGCTCGATTGCTTCCCGACGTTTGGAGTCAAACCGTCCCAAGAGCCTGGAAAAGGATAAACAAAGAACCCATCCAGGGGGGTATCTGGACTCTCAGGATACTCCTCGTGTGATCTGAATATACATGACCCGGTAGCAGTGGCCTTCTTCTTATCTTTCCTCCGCGTCCTCGAGAGCATCGTCGGTGTAACTAGCTTTTGCCTTCAGCGGTCTCCGCATCCTGGGTCGTTTTGGCACCCTCCCGGCGAAAACGACCTCACGAGGGACCCCTGCCGACGCAGGATCTGGAGAAGCACCTGCATCCAGCAGTATCTGGACCACATTACTATACCTTGCTTTCGCTGCCTCTCGCAGCACCTGATGGGCATACTCAGGATGTGCCTCCACAAACCTCTCCACCACACCGAAAAGTTGTCTCGTTAAAATCACCCCTCGAGCAGACTCTAAATGGTATTCATCTGCTTCCAGCAATTTCTCTGTCATGTAAAGATATCCTTCACTCACTGCATCCTCCAACAGAAGAGCACTGTCATCATCTATTCGCACCAGTCTCTCCACCAGTCTAAATTTGTTCTTTTTCACTGTGGCATTCAGAATACGGACAGTGGGCAAGGTATGTGTCTCCAGACATACTGCCACTAGTCTGTGATACCTGTCTCTTATTTCCTCTTCAAGCGCGGAATCCGTAGGATCAGAACCTGCGTCCACAAATCCCACTACCACATCACATACACTGCATTTTGCAGCCTCATCGTGTTCACTAGCACCAGTGCCAAGATCTCCTGTAAACAATAATATTGTCAGTTCCTGATAGTCACTCATCTCTGGTTTGCCACATGATGTTATCCGGGCGAGATGAAAACTGGAACCGATTCCTGCTTGGAGCCAACGTGACAATAAGTCCTTACTTCCACTTGCTGCCGCGAGGCGCAATCCTAGACCCAGAATGCCGCTGCTGTTGTTGTCCAATCCCAAAATTGCAATTGCGAAGCAAAGATGATTTCGACTTGCGGTGTTCCGCAGTACTTCAATCTTCATATCTTCAGTCAGAGCTTGAGGCTGCCGCTCTGCAATGTATCTAAACAACCCGCAATGATCATGAGCCAACGCCCATTGTACGGTCTTCAGCATATCCTCTCTTGCATCTGCAGGATGATGTTCACCATCCCATGGCTTGTATGCAGGAAGACTCTCCTCAACACACAGACAGAATAGTTTCCACGTATCGTCATCCATGTCATCGCCAGTACAGCCCAGGTGACTAAACCAGTGCTTCTTGGAATAGTCAAGGAATTTAAAGCTGTGGTGTTGTGATTCAGACTCTGGCTGCAAAGGGTCCGAAGATTCAGGGACTCCCTTGATCCTCTTCTCCAGCTCTCTGGCGGTCAGAGTTTGCCATCGACGAATATGAAGCAGATCCCGGGTAATTCGGTTGTTGGCGTTATTGGAGCTACGAATAGCAGAGATGCCCAACTGGATGGGCATGATGTTGGCGTCAAGAGCGTTCTCTCTTCTCGTTAAGATGCGATTGAAGTCATTGAAGTTGACATAGGTCATGCAGAGGTTGCCGAGACGGCGATCTACAACCGACTCGACATACTCGTTGGTGAACAGGTGTTGTTTCACACTCTGCTGAACGTAGTGTATAGTGGCTTCCTCTTCATCAATGAACACCAGTCCACAACAGTCGCCCACAATCCGATCCATGTTGCTGGGGAATTTGCTGCGGTCAAGGGAGCGCTGTCCAGGTGAAAGGCTCAACAGTTCAACATATTCCAGGCCTGTCAACGGCTGCTTCAGTACCCCACAAAACTGGAGCACTTTCGCCGCCTGGCATGCTGTCCGTCTGTTGCGGAGACGCGCAAGCTTTTGGTCAAAGATCTCAGATAAACCACGGGGTAGGTCGCGCAGTGCTCTGAGAATATCATGGTTGCTGGATTGTGCACAGAGTTCTTCAATAAAAAGGCGCGTCCAAAGGAACCTGTCTCAGCCACCATATCAGCAATAAGAAGCACATCTTGTTGACCAGCTTACACCTACATTCCTTTGGATCCCTCTTGCAAGGCTTCCGATATAGTCTTGATAAGGCTTGAATCCCGTAGCCTCAGCCGGTCCTGTTTAAGACACTCGTCCAACTGCGTATCAATGTAATATTTCATGTCATGTTTCACCTTCTCATCTGTTAGAAAGAATTTATAGTTCGGACCGGCTGTCCCAAAAATCTTCCTCTCAAGTTCAGGGTGGCCTGCACAAAGGATTTTGAAGTCGTGAGTGCCGTCTTCGCGCAGTTGTTGGATCCCGTTGGCCACTGCATCGATCTCTCTGTCATCACATTCATCCAGTCCATCGAGGAGCAGGTAATACTTTTTGCCAGGAGCCAGGCGGTGCATTAGGAACTCAATAACATCTTCTGTGTCCAGGTCTTGGATCGCTTCAACCATGTCCAATAGTTCATCATATCCAGCACACCCAATCTGCTGGTACAGCATCTGGTGGGCAAGGCTCCCAAGGATATTCCTTGCTGAAAGAGCAGCTTCGGGGCCACCACTGCAGAAGAAATAAGATACCAGATCATCAACACCACGCGATGCATAGAGGCAAGACACGACCTTTGACATGAGCACTGTCTTCCCTGAGCCCATTCTGCCAGAAAGCCAGGCTACAGAAGTGCCTCTGCTTTTTTTCCATTCATCAAAGATTTTTTCCTGCTGAAGCCACTCGGCAGTACCAGGGCAATGTTGTCGCAAGGCCCGTTTCCACGGCAAGACATGACTAACTGGGCAGAGATTGTCTCGTATACACATTCTCAGTTTGGCAGTTTCTTGTCTGATGTAGTTGAGGCGCCATTTCTGAGCTTCATCCTGCTCCTTCTTGGTTTCTTTGTGGCGACTGAGAGCCCAGCGCCGGAATCCTTCGCTTCGATGGGTGTCGTGTCTCAGCAAAGCATTTGTCTCGCCAACAGTCTTGCTCGAGGCGAATGATAATTGTACTTTTATGTCCTCTGCTGCTTGGTCCAGTTGGTCCAGGTAGGGGTTGAACTCTGACTCAAAAGACACAAAGATTGATGAGAATACTTGTGTGACAGCTGATCGCCGTGACACTTCAATTATTCTGATGCACAGGTGGATGATGATGGTGTAGTAATTTGCAAGGGCACTCTGAAGCTCAGCACAGCTGGGATAGAGTTGGCCAAATTGCTCATATGTTGGGCTGGACTTTCCAATCACCATGACCATGTTGGTGACTTTGTCAAAGAAAGACGTGACATTACTTGCTGTCAATATCGTCATCTTTACACTTCCCCAAACAAGAGCAGCAGTTGCTGGATGCGAACTGACAAATGTATCCACAACATCACTGAACTGTTGCGCAGCCTCCAGGAACTTATGCAATCGTGGCGAGACACACCTTCCAGCCGCCCGGCTACTCTTTAAATCAATCTGCGCAACGAAGGTGATGGCGCTTGCGGCATCAGGTTTCACCGAGTTAGCATTATACTGTTGTTTCTCCTCATCTGTCAAGGCCTTCTCGAACTTGGCCAAGGCCTCCTTCAGACCTGTTGTCGGGTCTGCAAGCTGCCGGGTCATAATTCGACCCAATGCCGCGGGCGATATTTGGCCCGTCTGGGCCATGCTTTTTTTTTTTTTTTTCTCTCCTCAAGACAGCAAACTGCTGGATGGACCTGCTTAAAATCAGAAGATGTGCAACAAATACTAAAAAGGGGCGAGGCAGGGGCAATCATAGACGCAGGCTGAATTCCAGGCTGAGTGGCTGTGCGTCTCCGGTTGCATGCGCAGCAGACCAGCTGGACAAATTGATTGGACAGAAGGGCAAGTGGCTGTTGATATTGACTACCTAGGTAGTTGTGCTCTGCTCTGCCTGCCCGTTTACTTAATACAGCCACGTCTAGTTGTCAGTTATGAGCCCAAATATCTCACCTTAGGGGTTCAGCACGCATCAGAAAAGCATACCAGGACATAGTACAGCCTTCTCATTGGCTAAATCAGAATAGTGAACTCAATATTCCACCAGACTATTCCCTGGCAGCAATATTCTTCATTTCCTACCCCAATGCCTGAATAGCTTCAACTTCTGCTGGCACCCCCCCTAAACACCTATCATACTACAACATGGTGATGGCTATGTCTAGCATTGTCAACAACTTCAAACTTACCAAGGATTCTGATTGGAAGGTGTGTGTTACGCCCTGGGCTTCCTCGTACCTGTATATCGTTGGACTTGGTATTCGGTTGACTCTTCCCTGGCTGCCTTGGCTCTGCTGGCCGCAACTGCGCTACAGTATTGTATGAACCTCTAGCCGCTCTGGCTGCTTTGTACTTGAAGTGGTACCTGTTGGAAGGGCAAGGCCTGTTGGATATGTATACCCTATAGTAGAGGTGTACTGACGAACAAAGAGTATTTCCTAAGTTATACTTCAAGTAGCTTAGATGAGATTGAGCACAAAGAACTAAAGCTAGGTACATGGTGGTAATGAGTGTCCTTATATATTCATGGGTTCCTTCTGTGAGTGTAGCAATGGGTAGTACACAGGTATACCTTTGGGTATAACTTGTCGACCATCTGACTACCAAGAGTATACCATATGTTCCAGCGCCTCACTAACCATCGCAACAATAACTTATGGTAAATCTATTCAAAAATATACGGAGATACTAAGAATAGAATTAGAGTAGAAGCGTTCACTAATAGAATGAGGAAATGTCTCTTATAGGGAACCGTCATCACGAAATATACAGGTCTCTGAATGCAGATGGCCTATTCAACAATACCTGAGGATTGTCAAATTCGACCAGCTGCCCATCACTGAGCATCGCGATACGATCAAAATATAGAATGCTGTCGAGACGATGCGCAATCGAGATGACCGTGGCTCCTTCAAACTCCTGGCGAATTACTTCTTGGATCACCTTATCAGTGGCAATGTCAATGCTGCTAGATACTTCATCCATGACGATGATATTACCCTTTCGGAGAAGAGCACGCGCAAGACAGAAAAGCTGCTTTTGTCCGAGGGAAAAGAATTCCGCATCCAACTCAGCATCAAGGCCTCCTTTAGACTCGACGAGCGACCAGAGATGAACTTTGCAGAGTACGTCAATAATCTCCGCATCACTGTGCTTCTGCAATGGGGAGGCATTAAGACGAATTGTCCCCTTCATGACAAAGGAATCCTGCGGGATAGCGTTAATACCAGAGCGCACAGCCTGTCTCGGAACCTTCGTTATATCCACGCCGTCGATGAGGATAGAGCTTTCCGGGCTGACCTCAAGCAAGCGCAGAAGAGTCATGATTAAAGAGCTTTTACCACTACCTGTCCGTCCACATACTCCGATTTTCTCGCCAGGCTTAATGTTCATGTTGATTCCTTTCAGAATGGGGGCTCCATCGAGGGAATAGGAGGCGGAAACTGTGTTAAAAATAATACTACCCCTGTCAGGCCAGTTTTCCGGAACGGGCTGGCACTCATCCTTAAGGTTCTCTGTCGGCGTAGTCGAAGTGAAGTTTTTCAGGCGAGACACGGCCCCAATAGAAGTCTCCAGCGCAGTCCACTGTCGAACAATCCAAGTCAAGGATGAGCTAAAACTCATAATGTTCAGCAATGCCAAACTGGCGTATTCAGCTCCCACGGATTGACGGAGCTCAACAATCAGTACCATTAGAAGAACTGCTAGCACTGCCACCATTACATCAAGAACAATGGACAGCCACCGCTGGATGCAGAACAGCAGGTAGTACGGCCGCTGGGAGTTATCCAGGGCGCGTAGATTTTGATCTATAAACTCTTCAGACCATCCAAACGCTCTAATTGTGACTAGTCCAGACAGGGACTCAATGAAGTGTGTGTACAGTGGTGACTTCGCCTCCAGGTCGAGCAGCCGTACCTGGCGGGAGGTTCTCAGGTAGTACTTCTGTACGACTGTTTGTTGTTGACTGTTAGGTCTTCTGGCCATTTCAAGTCGTCTTCCAGAAAAGGGAGACGGAACTTACCCCACATGACTACAATCACTGGTGGCAGCGTAAGAGCAAAGTAGCCAGTCGCCAGACACATCAATATCGCGCCCATAAGCGCTTGAACAACAGAGACCACCAGGTCAATGAGAGCGAATGGAAGCTCCTTGTCGACGATTGACATATCCTGACTGAATCTGTTCCCAAAAATTAGCGAATATCCACAGCGATGCAAGGCAAAAACCCTAACCTTACCGGTTTGTGGTGTCACCTGTATCAGTACTTGTGAAGAAGGACAGTGGAGCATCCATAACTGTTTTTAGAAGCCCAGCGTGCAAATTTTCAGCACTGCCTGGAACCACATAGAGGAAGAAGTGGTAGACGGAGACATTCCAAAATACGGCTCCGATCCCTGTCAACATTCCATACAATCCAAGGTATAGCCGGTTGACTTCGTTCCCGCGGGTCGCAATTTCTCTCGTCCAAAGTGAAACAACCAGCTCTGTCAGTTTCACAGCTACTCCAGAAAAACTCACGTAGAAAAGAGAAAGGAGGGCTCTCGGCCAACCGATAGAAGCAAAGTAATACCTGTATGTAGACCACTCGCCAATAGGCCGATTCAGCTCATCTTCTTCTACCTTTTTCTTTTGCTCCGCACTGCTTGGAGAATCCATGGATATTTTCTTTACAGAGGAACCAGCCCCATTGGGTCTGATTTATACGTTCTCTTTGTCTCCAGACCTTCCACATACCCTCCAGCGCTCCGGAGCTAATACAGAGTACCTTGTTCAGTGATGTGCCCGGTGGCATCCAATGCGATGATATGGTCGGCGTAGGAAAGGCGATGAACGGCATTGGTGGTGAGAAGGACCGTTATCTCCAATTTTCTGAGCAAGCCAGTCTTGCCTAATAAGTTCGCAAATACACTCTCCCCTATCTCGGGGTCTAGCCCTGAAAACCCATCATCAATAATCATCAGTTCACTCTTCGCATACAGCATCCGGGCTAGTGCCACGCGCTGCTTCTGGCCGCCACTGAGTGAAATTCCTCCGCTTCCTACAATGGTATCTTTTCCAATTAGAGATTAGCTGGTATGAAGTGTAGCACTGGATTGTGTCATTGTGGTTGTTGTGAACATACTGTGTGAGTCCGGCATCATTGCAATATCATGATCCAGAGCACAAGCCAAGACCACCTCCTCATACCAGGCAGCATTCAACGGTGAGGGCCCGATAATATTTTGACGGATGGTTGTATTCTGGATCCATGGCGTCTGATCTACAAACGCGCTGGTCAAGGAGTCACGGTGCATTGCGCCCTGAGAAAATGGTGTCTCGCTCATGAGGCCCTTCAACAAGGTGCTCTTCCCACACCCGACTGGTCCAATGACGAAAACAAATCCTTTCCGCTCGACAGAGAAGCTAACATCTTTGATAGGAGGTTGGCCGTCCGCAGTCCATGCAAATCCGGCATTTCGGACTTCCATAATTATAGAGCTAGGATCACGCCGTTCTAAGGGAGATGATTTCACAATCGCAAGATTTTCCTGGTTGTTGTCTTTGGAGGGGACGGTCGTGATGTTTTGCTCGGTATTGTTCAGATTCTCGTCACTGGCCTTGAGAGATTCTTCCAGCGGTAAGAAGAACAGCTTTCGAGATGGGGATCTAGAAACTTCTGGATCCTGTCAAAACAGGCCAATGCGGCCTTGAGCGTTGGAATCGTTCTTAGCATGGTGTTTACCGGGTTTGATAACATGCTAATCAGAGAAAGACCAGTGAAAGCAGTGGCAGGGGTGAGGTTCAGCTTCTCGTAGTCCCGAATAAATGCAAATACCAGAAATATCACGAAAGGAGCCAAGACTCTCATATTGTTTGCTAGGGAAGGAATTAGAGCAGAGATTCCAAGTAGCTCTCTGATCGCAATATGTGCCATGGTGCATACATACCAAAGAAAACACTAGCTGACAAAAGACATCTAAATGATGTTGACATTTTCAGTTCCATGACCCTAAGATTTTGAACTTTTTCAAAAGCAGTCGGCGTGAAACCGAGCATCTTCACTGCCTAGACAGGTATTTGTCATTATCTGAAGCCAAAGTCACTCCCACAATGTGCTTCTCACCTTCATCGAGCTAAGGATAGCGGTTGTGACATCGATACGCGTCTGGATACCTTCGTTCCATCGCTTTTGTGCTTTGCCAATGTAATTGGAGATTCGTATGATGCACAGTGTTGACAGGATTGCAACCATAGCGGGTGCCAGGAAGGATAAGCCCACTTCTCGATACAGCAACCACATGGCGATGCCCAATTCAAGTGGAACTGCCCATATCTCATGTAGGTTCTGAAAACCTCCGCAGATTGTTTCTGGGTACAGGGCGGGGGAGAATGAGTTACGTTCCAAACAGCCCACGAAACCGGAGACAGCAAGGAAAAACTCACCGGTATCACTCGACATTAATGTCACCGCCGCCGACTCATCGAGAGACGTAATACTGAGGTCAAGCGTCTTCGCACAAATCATACTCACCAAGGTGCCGCGGACAACAGTGGTAAATCGAAAGGTCATGTGCGTATACACGCCATTGGCTACTGCCGTTCCTAGAAACACGATGCCGAATGCACCAGTCAGGCCCCAGCCAATATTCTTTGCATCAGTTGAAGACTTGACAAAGTGTGTTGTTCGCGATAGGAGGAATGGCTGTGTATAGCGAAAGGCGGTCAGGCAGAGCCGGGGAAAGACACAGAGGACCAGCTGGTAGCGCACTACATTCAAAGTTGACCAGAACAATGCATGAGAACGGGATTTATTGGCTTTGGCCCACTTGTGCCGGGCCCGTCGCTGCAGAAGAGCTGAGCTCATATCATCTTCAATTGGCAATAAGTCATCTGCACGAATGATCCGTCGAAATCCAACCGTCATCAAGGAATTCAACCACCAGAAGAATGCTCGGCTATAAATACCACTTGTAGTCTCCGGGTGCACATCCCAATATGGCCCCAATAGGATCTTTCGTTTCTCAATTGATTCTGCAACAGTAAGGGCAAGCTTGACTCCCACTGTCGCCGTAAACAACGCCGCGATACGCAAAGGGGCACCTTGCATCCATAGGGTCCTTGTGTGTGCAATGTCAAACAAGAGAGTGACAAGTAGATATGTATTGATTAGCGAAGATGGCCGAATAGAACGAACATGCTCACTGTGAGAAAGCCAGCATAGTCCCAGCGCGTCGGCCAGGACAAGTGCAGTTGCTGCTACAGAGGAGGGTGTGCGAACGCTTGAATCGATTGCGTAGAGAATCAAAACAGCAGCTTGAAGAGACGTAAAAACTGCCAGGAGGACCTAACGAGGGATATATTTCCATCAGTACATGGCCATCATGAGGTAGTAGTTGGCTCGATAGACAGCCAGACCAGCTTTTTAATATGTAGGAAGCTACGGGATACTTTGCGCGATTGTCCGCGCAGTGACCACAGTCGAAAGGGCAGAAGGACCAGGAGCAGACCAGAAGGCAAGATGGACAAGATTGTATATTCGAATAGGGGACTAAAATCAAAATGATCCGGCCTGGGCATTTGCGGCCCAAAGACCTCAAGGCCTGCCTCAAATGCCGTGGAGTTGGATGCCATTGTGCATTGGATTGGGATAATGTACTCAGTCCGATCGTGGGAGAGTTTTCTATCCTCCTTCTTTGTTGCTGCATACCTTAATTATCAGTCAAGTGTGACTCAGATGCTCGGCTCAACTCCTTGCCGGATTGCAAATTCCAGCCCTGCGCTTGCGTGCGTGATGCATGTACACTGGCATGACAGGTTAGCAGGCAGCCACAGCAGGGCCACAGTTTGGCCACGATGTTGAACATCAGACAGCCAGAGCAGGGCCGATTCCACTATTATCCAATATAATACCAGTTGCTGTATGTAAAGGTCTAAAGCTGGCATGCAAACTAGTGTTAACACTAGTGACAATATATATGCCAGGGATGATGTAAAGATATGGTCGCGACTAAGGGTAAAAAACAATGTCCTCTTTACTTAGGAGTGTTGTCGCTAGCTCTCCAGGGGTAGAGATGAGGGTATTCAACAAGTCCTATGAACAGTACACGGCTTATAGCAATTCATACTTTAGGAGGGAATCCGTAAGGATAATCCATTCTAATACTATTGCTCATGACTCGTAAGGCCAATCTTCCGCGCAGTATCCAATAATCCAGCATAAGCGGGAAGGCCAAGATTATAATAATGACCCCAAAAGAGAAAACACGGACGCATGGCTCGCCGCTTATATAGATGTATATAAGCGGACCAAGTAAGGATACAGATCCCACGCGGGGATGAAAGAGAATAAGGATAATGAATAATAGAAAGGGATGCGGCGCGCCATGCAAATAGAAATAATCAAGAGAATAATTTTCTTGAAAGGATCCAAAAGAGAAACAATGCGAGACAGAAAAGGAATCCCAAACGAGGGCCGCATCTACTCACTCACCACGGGGCCGGCTGCGATGACCTCTTTGGTTGCGTGGTCAGCATACTTCTCGAAGTTCTCGTTGAACAGCTTCGCGAGCTTGTTCACCTCGTCCTTGAAGGAGGTGCTGCCCACCCAACCGTGCCTCGGGTTGAGAAGCTCGCTGGGCACGCCGGGGCAGGACTTAGGGACGTAAAGGTGGAACACGTCGTAGGTCTCATACTCAGCCTTGGCGAGTTCACCGCTGTGGATGGCATCGAGGATAGCACGAGTGTACTTCAGAGGGCAACGTTTGCCGCCGGTGGTTGCGCCAGCGCCGACCCAGCCGGTGTTGAGCAGCCAGGCATTGGCGTGGTTCTGCTGGATCTTGTCGGCCAACATGCGTGCATAGCGCATGGGGTGCAGGGCCAAGAAAGGCTGGGCAAAGCAAGACGAGAAGGTCGCCTGAGGCTCTGTCACACCGTCTTCAGTGCCAGCCATCTTGGATGTGTAACCAGAGATGAAGTGGAACATGGTCTGCTCAGTCGAGAGCTTGGAGATCGGCGGCAGCACACCACGAGCATCGCACGTAAGGAGGATAATGTTCGACGGGTGGTTGTCACTAACGCAGGGAACTTTGGCATTGGCAATGTACTCAATTGGGTAGGCACTGTTTCCGTTAGTAAATCTGAGTCAAAAAATTGCATGAGCTAAAATTTTCTTACCAGCGAGTGTTCTCTGTGAGCGTGGAATCGTCATAGTCGACTTCACGTGAGACGGGGTCGAAAACGACGTTCTCCAGCACGGATCCGAAGCGGATAGCGTTGAAGATATCCGGCTCCTTCTCAGCGGAGAGACCAATGCACTTCGCGTAGCACTAGAACGGATTGTCAGTCTGAATTAAGTTCCTTATGCGAGCTTATGATCTACTTACGCCTCCTTCGATGTTGAAGACACCACGGTCGGTCCAGCAGTGCTCATCGTCACCAATGAGAAGACGCTTAGGGTCAGCAGACAGGGTGGTCTTGCCAGTGCCGGACAGACCGAAGAAGACAGTGACATCGCCGTCCTTGCCCTGATTGGCCGACGAGTGAAGGGTTAAGACGCTGTGATTGACGGGCATCTCGTAGAAGAGAACGGTGAAGACGCCCTTCTTCATCTCACCAGCATACTCGGTACCCAGAATAACCATCTCCTTCTCGGCGAAGTTGATGGTGACGGATGTGGTAGAGGTCATACCCTCGGTCCAACGGTTGGCAGGGAACGAACCGGCATTGTAGATCACGTAGTCGGGATGGAACTTGTCCAAGTCCTCGCGCGACGGACGGATAAGCATGTTGCGCATGAAGAGAGCATGGTAAGCACGGGCACAGACGACTCGGACGCTGATCCGGTATCTCTCATCCCAGCCGGCGAACCCATCGACGACGTAGATGCGATTGCGGGTGTTGAGATAGTCGACGGCGCGCTCACGGATAATACGCCAGACCTAAAACGGGTTAGCTTGGGCCGAGGGAATAGTGACGTCATAACTGGGGAAGAAAAGCGGAGTCGCGGGACAATTCCCTCGGGCACACAACACATTGCAGGACGTTGGCATTTAATGTTTCCGAGAACTTCGTGTGCGAGGGGACTCAGTATGTCGGATGATATCTTACCTCAGGGCTCATTGGCTTGTTAACGGGACCCCACCAGATCTCGTCCTTGGATCCATCTTCCTCGACAATACGCTTATCGCTCGGTGACCGTCCGGTTTTGGCACCAGAGTATGCAGTCAAAGCACCACTCGACGTGATCGCAGTTCCTGTTTCGTAGACTAGGGCATCTTCGTAAAGAGCAGCGACTGAGGGGTTGGCAATCTAGGCGTAGATAAACATGTTAGGCATGTGTCCCGGGCCAAGAAACAAGGGATAAGGTCCTTACGATTGCGACACGGTCATAGTCGATGTGAGCGGTCTCGTAGAGCTCCTCCTCGAGCTCAGTGTGTCCTTTGCCGGGCCTGAGATTCAATAGAGAGGACGACGGTCAGCTAAATCAAATGTCCTAGAGCAACACAAAGAGTGGGTGAAGCGGAAGGCATAGAAAGAAAAAAAAAAATGTTCAAGAAAGCAGGCAATGACCTGTTGCGATAAAGGTAATAGGCGACAGAAGCAGCAGCAACAAAACAAGACAGGAAGACGTACTGAACACCACCAGGGTGTAGAGCGGTGCGATTAACTGACGTAGCAACCATGTTTCTGAGTGAAGAAGAATGATAGTTATTGTTCTGCTGTCTCGCGACTTGTTGTCGGACTGAATTTGAGGACGAGGGAGCAGGAGACGAGCGGCGGACGGGGGGTATATGAATGTTTGCAGCGGGGGAAACCATGGTCGTTCCGTAGGTTGAATATGGCACAAATCTGTAGGACGTTTTCTTGTTGTCTCCACCAGTGGACGGAATATGTCGGGGGCAACTGGGAGGATGAAAGCCGTGAACGAGGCGTAATTTGCGTCAGAATAGAGCGATAGGGCGGTCGACGCCCAGGGTTGGGGCTAAGGGCCCCGCCCTTGAAATAGGCAAGGCGCCGCGGCAGAAAGGCGCCCGACTTCGCCCGATGCTCCGGCGAATCACGTCGCCGGACGGGATCGCGCTAGCGGCAAGGTTAAATCCAGTTTGCGGGGAGACGCGGAACAATGCGCAGTCCGGCCTTGGCCTGCCTCGGGCAATCCCGGGACAGCCGTGCCCTGCCGGCTGCGGGCTGTGGCCTTACGTCCTGGCGGCAGGCTGACTGCGCTGGACCGCGCTGTTCTGCGCGGGGGCGGCGGCTCATGTTTTCTCCATCTCGCCCGCACGTTATTGCCACTGCCGCACACGGCCCAGCATGCCTGACTCCTCTTCCGCATCTCCATCGCGCATATGGCCCCTTCAGCTCCCAGATGCGCCATTTTTGTCCAGCTCTGACGCAAAATCGCGCGCTATCCGGCAATAAGATGACTTCTTGCGTCTCTGCTCGACGAATCCCAGGTCCGGTTTCCATTTATCACTCATTCTTCCTAATTGTTCCGGTCCCCGTCGCCTTTGCTGCAGCTGCCGCGCTGACTGTGCGCGGTCTAGACGACTGACTCCCTCCACGAGCCTACCCGAAGCCGATTGATAGATAATAATGAATACAGCATGACAGCATTTCGCCCCTAAAGAGGCCCAGGCTGTTCCTAGGCATGCTGACAGATCTGCAACACGGGAATCCAGCCTGTGTTCTGTACTAGTATTTCACATGTTCCTGGAATGCCCGATCCTGTTCTGTACTGCTGCAGCTAACTAGACCCTCGCATGATGAGATCCCATTGATCTTCTTCCTCTTCTCCGGGTTGTGGTCAGATTCTACACGCTGGGTGTGCGGAGTGCTCGCGAACCCAAAATGGGAGGTCACTCCCCTCCCGCCGGCCGCACAGATGGGGCCAACTGCACCGATCCGAACCTCCGTTCGCGACGACTCGCACGATCAATGTCACATTTCTGGTTTGAGCAATGCGGGGTACAGATGCACTAGGCTCGAAGCGGAAGGTATCCAAGGTAACCATGGATGGACAAGGGCATGATTCACGCGACGTAATTCTACACAACCACAGCGATTGTCTCTTACTTTATCGCTCTGCTCAACATCATGGCGTTGATCCCAGCAAATACTGTTGAATATCATTGCCCAGCTGAGCGACATCCATCCCCCGCGTGTAATCTCATCACCATCAGACTGTCCATCTCCAATTGGGATCGTTCCATCCCCTCACTAAGTTTCGGGTCTCCACGTCCGCTGCGGTAAGGTGCACCCCCTGTGCCTTGTCGCGACGACGATTATCGAATCGAAACCAAATCCCGAGGCAGACTATGATCGCGACTCCCGTGGCTAGAAAGACACAATTGACAATGAGCGCCGGTACGTAGTGTGGTGCCGTGTTCGACTTGAAAGACAGACTGGCCGGGATACCCGCGCAGTTGGCTGACCCCACGAGGAACCCCACCATCGCAGCTCGCTGGCTCTCGTTCGTGACGTTGTTCGTATGCCAGCTGTGGAAAGATGCTGCTGGTCACAACCGACCACATGCCAGCGTGAAGCACGCGAAGTACACAACTCCCTTGTGCTTTTCCGCATCCACCGCGATAACGGACGTCAACAGAGAGCCAAGGATGTGAGCATGGACTTGGGTAGAATCAAGAGCAATCCATGTGGAAGTGACAACTATAAATAGCACTCTTACCATCTACAAGAAGACCGTACGCAACGCACAACTTAATAGGAATCTTTGTCCAAAGCAGCCGGCCAACCGAGAATATATGCATTGGCTTCCCACTTAGACTATAATGAGTCTGGGTGATAATCCGGGTCACGCACACGCTTCCTATCTGACTCCTCCAGCGCGTGAAAGGTAGCCTCATCTTCCGAGTTTATCTTGTCGGGAGGGGTATCGGCCCGACGACGTTTTCGTGTGCCCTTCGGCAATGTGTTAACAGACCCTTCATGGCGCTCGTGGAGTTTCTGCCTTTTCTCGGCAGAGTTCAGGTGATCACACAGGTCCCTCACGGATATTCTTATTTCTTGGTCAAAATCTGAATACCCCTTGATTTCATTTTCAGTCGCGAAATCCTTGAGGTTTAACATCAGGGGCGTTGACTCCGCGGGAAGACCATCAGTTGTGCGAAAGACCTATATTGTTAGTAAATAACTAGTAAAATAGGATAAAACCACGTACCTGTTTGATAGTACATGCTGCAGATAGCTCCATTTCTCCTCCTTCCACCACCTCAAAACATGGCCGCCATACAGAGAATGATGCCTCTTTGCCCCGGTATTCTATATCTAGAAAGACCACAGCATCAATGCTGCCATTGGAGTTCAGAATATAATCATCTGCGAGAGCAGGAATTTGTCGACCTTTTTGTGAATAGCAGACCTCAATTACTACCCCGGGATATCGCGCTTCAGGATGCCCAAAAGATGCATCTGGCTCGCGTCGAACATATAGTGTCTTGTCATCGGTAGAGTCGTAAGGGAGGACTACCTGAGATGACGCGAAGTAGTTGATATCTTTAGCAAAGTCGGCGCTATTTCCTCCCTGTCTCTCAACTGACTCAAGCTGCGATATAATCTCCTGAACTACCTTGCCGCAGAATGTTTCATGAAGGGGAGTCGGCATGCGGATAGTTAAACGCGATTTCAAGGGCTCATAATCGTATCTATTATACTACCCTGTCAACGACGCGCCACCGGAGTTAATAGCCCAACAAACCTACCGAATCTTTCTTAACACGTTGCTGCTGTTTCCCACTTGACCTTGCAGTTCATTATACTCGTCAGGATCTAAAAAGTACTCTGTCCAGGGATCTTGTCGAAATCCGCGAGAATGCTTTTGGAAGATGTTGATAACCCGTGACGCGCTCGACAGGAATACTTTGCCCGTTGGGGGAGGGGTCAAAGGGGACTGAACGAAGCTGTTGGGAGGCGTGATGTCGATCGCCATATCACTTAAGGTCAATGTTGGCGATGAGCTTTGGCATTTTGAATGGCGGAGGATGGTATGCTCTGCTGGAGTTTCTGGTGTCATGTGATTCGTTCGGCCTCGGGCATTAATAATTGGGCTAATTGGGCACTAGCGCCAGGCGTGGGAAAAACAGAGCATGCCTGGTGGAAACGGACCACCCCAAAACACAATTATTATACAATGGCAAGATAGCACACAAGGAACGGGTCTGTGGCCTCAAAATGTGAGTACCGTTCCCGACACTGTTGACCACATAGTTTATTGAGTGTGGGATTAGCAAGATATCTACGGCGGACTATATATACATAGAAGCTCCATGCTTTGATTCCTCTTTTTGACTATTCGAGGCCCTGGTGAAGAGCATTCTGGTTCTGTCAGGTTTGTATCGGAGTTAGATTCAAAGGTATGGTCGTCGGCGTCTGCAGATAAGCTGGTCGTGTCACTCGGGGTTGGAGGGCTTCGATAAGGCATTGCAGGAGAAAGTAGCTGAGAGCCTTGAGGTAGGGGTCCTGAAGCTCGTGATAAGGGCTAGCCAAATCTGGAGAATCACATGACAGACCCACTTCTGGTGAAAATTTCTTCACTTAACGAGTTACCATAGAGTCTGGTAATGTAGAAAAAAGTTAGTATAAAGGAAGAGCTGATTCTAAATGGCTATTGCTAATCAAAGGATAGGTAGGAGGGAGAAACTAGGGGTGCGCGGGCAAAAAGCGCGGGAGCGTGGCAGATAGTAGTTGAAAAGCAGCCATTTTGAGCATCATGTATAGCTAAATTCGGCAGTCAAAAGCAGAACAGAAAAAGATAAAACCCCGAGCTACAGATCTACAATCCACCAATGACTATTTCCGCACCCCTTCTATCAGCGCAACCACCGCGACCAAAAAAAAAAAAAAAAAAAAAAAAACCC